>JAVTVY010002323.1:0-34087 GCA_036873755.1 Hanleya hanleyi
CGACTTTATGACAAAGGAGATGATTATAAGTTCGACATCGTAAAATATCCCTTTCTGGACAGTAATATTCCCGTGGAACCTGCATATGGCATTTGCTAGGGCTTGTGTTAAATGTGACGATTATAATCAACATCACAAAGCATTGCACCAGAAATTTATAAAACAGGGATATACCAGCAAGCGCCTCAACTCAAAGCTTCTCAAATTTGGCGATACATCGCATGCTGATAGCAAAATACGAGCTTAGCGTGCAAGATCTATGACGTTACGTTTCGTAACTTGTGTCTAATTCCGCTTAACCCGAGGGTGGGGTGTGGGGGGCCTAATCGTGTATTTGCGCCTAATCGTGTCAGTGTCAAATCGTGTAAAAAAATTGCGCCTAAAAACGTGTTGCGCCTAATCGTGTAGGAAATTTGCGGTTAATGGTGGAACTGCGCCTAGTCGTGTACGAAATTTGCGCTTAATTGTGGACCTGCGCCTAATCGTGTACGGAATTTGCGCCTATTTGTGTAAATGCGCCTAATCGTGTAAGGAGGCTGCGTCTAATCATGTAACTGCTCCTAATCATTTGAACGATCTTGCGCCTAATTTTGCGTGCGCCTAATCGTGTAGAAAAATTGCTCCTAATTGTGGAACTGCGTCTATTCGTGTAGGAGATTTGCTCCTAATTGTGGAAATGCGCCTATTCGTGTGAGAAATATGCTCCTAATTGTGGAACTGCGCCTAATCGTGTAGGAAAGTTGCGTCTAACTGTGGACATGCGCCTAATTGTGTATAGAGGCTGCGCCTAAACGTGCACAACGTGAAGACATATAGCGCTTAAACGTGTTCAACGCGCCTAATCGTGTAATGACTGTGTAGTCATGACAACGACCTAATATAGAGCAGGAATAGTGATTTGAATCCAGACAGTTATTTATTGAATTGCTGGGTACACCCCGAATTCAAGTTTTTCGACTGTATTTGTGAAAAGCTACTAAACATCAATAACAGTTCATGGGTATCGGATATTACTGGAGTTTATCGAGTTTTTAAATAAAGATCATCTATCTATCTATCTATCTATCTATCTATCTATATAATTTGTTCTAAAACCATGCTCTGATTCATGAGTTCATTTTCGGAGCTGATGCTGCAAAAGAACGCAAAAGCGTTGAAATGACCATGATGAAATGTTTCCGAAATCGGTCAAATTCAACGTACACAAAGTAATGAAAATGTAGATATTGGGAAGCGGATCTTCCCCTTGTGTGTGTATGACTAAAAAGATATATCCGCCAGGGGAGATCCTTAGGGCTAGTTCTCGCGAGAGTTGGAGCAAGATTCTAAGATATTTGAAATGCTGAACTTGGACTTTTCTAATTTTTTACACCGACCGATGTAAATCCCGGAATTCAATTTTTAAAGTTCACCAAACAAAAGTCGAAACAGGCAACAGTGCAAATCATGACGTGCACAATAGCCCGTATAATGAACTGGCATGTCTCGCAGCACAAAGGCAGACAACTCATCATATTACCCTTAGGACACTACGGGAAGCCAGCTCATCATATGACCGCAGGTAGAATGTATCGCAGCACCACCTGTGTACTAAGAGAGACAACTAATCATATAGCCCACAGGATGCTAAGGGGAGACAGCTCATCATATAACCGTGTGATACTAAGGGTGACAACCAATCATATGACCCGCAGTACAAATATGTCGAGGCACCAGCTTCGTACTAAGGAAGGACAACTCCTGTTATATAGGTAGCACTGACTCGTTCAGGCCTCCATACGATGAACAAAAGTCCGCACCTGACCCGTACATGATGCCCGCAATCCGCTCTTGATCCGTTCACGATGCCCGCAATCCGCACTTGATCCGCACTATCATTGTCGGGGCTAGGCGTGAAATAGCGTCTGGATTCACGTTCCCTATCTGTTGCACATGCGCATTCCATCCCTCACATGCGCAGTTCACCTAACTACCCTGAGGGGGTGTCTGACTCCAGAGACGACATTAGTGAAAACTCCAGATCTATCACCTTATTGATTTCACGCACAGCCCCGACCTTCCCGATGTTCGCCCTAATTTGCCCTTTCTGTACTACTTCTTGGCCTTTGACCTTGTGCCGCCATGTTGGATTGGCTTTTGACATATTTATGCGAGCATTTTGGAAGACCTTGGACAACGTGATCTACTTGTGACAACATCTGTGCAACCCCATACCTATACGACCCATGTTGGACTTTCTACATACTACTCTGTGGAAATGCGCACATGCGCAGTGGGCCTATAATACGCTAGTGGGAATGCCAGGCTCTAGGGCTTTCGTTTAGTGCCAACTCCCATATCTCTCACCCCATTGGTTCTCAGTATCAGACGCTATACTTACCTATACGAATGATTTGGACTTTGTATACTACGCGGAGGCCGTACGCACATGCGCAGTCGACCTGTATGACTCTACTGGGAATGCCCAGCCCATGGGCCCTTGTGGGGGGCCTAATCGTGTATTTGCGCGTAATCGTGTCAGCGCCAAATCGTGTATAAAAATTACGCCTAATAACGTGTTGCGCTTAACCGTGTAGGAAATTTGCGCTTAATGGTGGAACTGCGCCTAATCGTGTACGAAATTTGCGCTTAATTGTGGAACTGCACCTAATCGTGTACGGAATTTGCGCCTATTTATGTGAATGCGCCTAATCGTGTAATTAAGGAGGCTGCGTCTAATCATGTAACTGCTCCTAATCTTTTGAACCATCTTGCGCCTAATTCTGCGTTGCGCCTAATCGTGTAGAAAAAATGCTCCTAATTGTGGAACTGCGCCTATTCGTGTAGGAGATTTGCTCGTAATTGTGGAAATGCGCCTATTCGTGTGAGAAATATGCGTCTAATCGTTCGGGAGGTCACGGGAAGATCACGTGATCAAGAGGTCAAGGTCACTATAGTTCCGGGACTTCCGGTCACGTATTCCTCCGCGGTTATGCGGACTGGCGATGATGCGGTCGCGGGGAAAAGCCTCCGCGGATAGAAAGTAGTCCCAAACACGCGGAGAGCAAAGGGAAATTCTCCGGCAATCTTCGCCAATCTTTGGGACATTTTGGGGGCGAGAGGAGCCCCTAGTCAACCGATTAGGTCGAGTGAGGCGTCAAAGTGGAACGCTCGTCCAGGGCGATCAAGTCATGGGTGGGTGCATGTAAATTGAGGATTTGGTACAATAATATGAAAAGCGAAACACGGATTTTACCCCTAAAATAGGGGGAAACTCCTGTCAAGAAGGTTTAAAAGGGCTAATATCAAGTCATGGGTGGATGTATGTAATATGAGGACTTATGCATACATTGTAGGGGTGCATGGGGGTGTGTTTGGGGTAGAAATGGACCACTATAGGTCCAAATGGGTCGTGGGAGCTGTCAAAGTGAAGCTTTTGTGGGGTGGGGTCGGAATGGCATGCTTTTTATTGCAAGTCGCGTCAATCTGCGCATGCGCAGTTGGGTGTAATAAGTAAAGTGGTCATTGTGGGGGTGTGTTTGGGGGTAGAGAGGGACCATCCTTGATCCGAATGCGTCGTGTGGGGTGTTATTTGTAGCTTCTCGGGGTGTAGACCTCGACTTGAGGCATGTCCACGTCATCTGTGACGTCATCAGTAGAAGTAGTAGCGAAAGTGGTCATTTTGGGGGTGCGTTGGGTGTGTTTGCGGGTAGAGAGGGACCATCCTTGGTCCGAATGCGTCGTGTGGGGTATCATTTTGTAGCTCTCGGTATGTAGACCACCATTTGAGGCATGTCCGCGTCATCTGTGACGTCATTGGTGACGTCATCAATAGAAATATTAGCGAAAGCGGGAATTTGGGGTGTGTAGGAAAGAGTTTGGGGTAGAGATGGACCATCCCTGGTCCGAATGCGTCGTGTGAGGCGTCACCTTGTATCAACGCCTACCAACGCCAACCTTAGCGCTTCATCGCCTTGGTGAATTAGCCCTGAAGCTCTGATTTTCTAGATAGTCCATGAAATTGACACTAATTCATCGAAATGCGGTGACACCCGTCAACGCCTGTCGTTACGCCTTAATCCTATCTGGGCTGGGCTTTTTGGGACCTGTCGTGGCCTCGGGTGGGGCCGAAATGGACCCCCTAATTATTTTTATTACCCCTTGAGCCATGGGCCTGAAATTTATCACACTATACCCTTGGGTCAAGCTCTACCAGAAGATGTAAAAAAAATCCAAGATGGGCGCTTTGATGACGTCACAGTGACGTCATTTTCAAAAACGGCATTTTTTGGTCGATTTTTCGGTCAGATTTTCCGAATTTTTTATTTATGCAATTTGTCCGCAAAAACAGCTTGATAAGTTAGAGAATATTAATGTGATGTGAAATAAAATAGTTTTTGCCCACTTTTCATCGCAGAAAAGCAGAAAAGCAGAAATTTTGAAGAAATATGACAAAAACATCATTTTCCTCGGGGGTCATGCAAATATGCTCAAAATGACCCCAATATGATAAACTATAAAGTCACGAAGTTTCAGCTCTCTATTTTTTGTCGTTCCGGGGATAGCGCAGAAAGTTTGGTAGAGCGACGATTTCGCCCCCCTCCCAGGCCAGGTAGGGTTACCGCCCATGATGTAGACCGATGAGAGAACAACAGCAACAACAAGGATGACAGGCCAATCATTTTATTATACCCTTCAGTACATCAAACCCAAGCTGGGCGAGCTGCGTTGGGTATGTTTACAATACATGTAGCCTCTTGTCCAATCAGAGGCCGCCATTTGACGCTACATCTGCCATATTCTTCTTGCCCGTTAGATGTATTCTCGGCTGCTCTTGTCCAATCAGAAGTCCCCATTTCAGAAAGTTCCATCTTCGGCCATGTTCGCTCTGATCCGTTTGCATTAATCGTCGTCGGGCAGGCCAGCATACCGTTGAGGCAACATATCCTCAAATAGTTGTTTGCGCATTCTGAGTATCTATCAGTGCATGGGTGAATACATTCATCCGATGGGGTGGTCGGTCAGCTTGGTAACGAAAAACGTGACATTGGTCACCCTCTCTACGACCCATTCGGTGTTGGGGCGTTGTTGTTGGGCCCATTCCAACACATCCAATTGGTCCACTTGGTCCAGCACGGGCTCTAGCGACGCCCTATCCGTGATGGTAAACGGTTGGTCAAATACCCGGATGTTACTGCTCGGGTAAAAGTATCGGACTTGGTCTGTCTCGTTATGCTGCAGCACATAACCAAACGTCAGATTCAACTTCAAGGCCGTAGTTCGATTGTTGAAGATGGATTTCACGTACTTGAAGAGCCGAGACAGGGCCTCTAACCGGAAATTGTACATGTCTAGTAGCAGGCGATGACGGTGGAAACATCGTCAGATCATGAACCAATGGTCCCTGTAGATGTCACTGAATGGATGGGGGTCCGGTAAGAGTTCACTGGGGGCATTCACTGGAACTTCCTGGAAATGCTCGATGTCGCCAGGCGTATGTGGAACAGTATCACCGGTGTCCGGCTGGATATCTAGGCCCTCTTCGACTGTAGACACAAGCAAACTGGACATGGGCTCGGTGCTTTGCAAATGTTGGGTGGGTGATGTCTCCGTACGTTTCATCTCTCTGGGATCCTCTTCAGTGGGACTGACCTTCCTGGGCTCCTCTTCAGTGGAGAGTGGTTGCCCATGCCGTGGTGACGGACCATGAATCAAACTTTGATGCCGTCTTAAGGTGGTTCATACCTCAAACAACGTTGGCGACGTCATCACCCGGGGTTATTTCCCCTGTAATAACTCTTCCAACGTCATATATCTCCTTTTCTTATAAGAGACGTTATCAGGGGAGGTAATGACGTTGCAAATATGAGAAAACTATGGGGATAGGGACACTCGAAGGTTTTTAAATAAAAAAGTAGATCGAAGACCCCCACTTTTTATTCGATTTATAAAATCATCACACGGCAGGGAAGCAGTGTTTAAAATATCAGTATAGGTCACCGGATGATTTTCTATTTTGGAGGTGGTTTCATAGTCTGAAAATGCAATTTCCAACCTCATACAGCTCGATGAAATGTAAAATTCATATAAACATTTTGTATTTATATTCAACTTTCAGGCGTTTTTAAGATCGGCTGATGTTTCTCTATATAAATAAACCATACCTGTGGATATATATATATATCCGTACGCTTTGACTTCCTTGCCTTGTAGCGCAGAAAACAGATTTTTCTTGATTTTTGCAAAAATGAATGACACGGGGATATTCGCGGCTATGTACAGACAAATCTAGATCGAAGACCATCATTTTTTTTTACCTTTTACTACTGATTCACCCCTCAGTTCTCAGTTACCCACAGCAAAACTATTAGGGTTGGTCACCAGACAAAGTTTTGAGGTATGAACCACCTTAACTGATTGAGCCGTTTGAAGAGTTGACCACATTCATTACGTTGTTCCGTCGCGCCCTCGTGGAGTGAGTGTTCGTGGCGCCGTAAAGCATCTTCCAGATTAAATGATCGTGCGCAGGTTATACAAGTATACCGTGCCCCCTTGTGGATGGAGGACTCGTGCCGTCGCAAATCTTCTGGGCGACTAAATGGCCTCTGGCAGGTCGAACAAAAGAACATGTCGGCTGCGTATCAGAAAATGCTGAACATTCCCACCTACCGCCTCTTTTATAAACCCACAGCCCTCAAGAACTCTCCAACGTTGTTCTTCCCAACAATCAGCGCATCGCTACCCTGTACATTCGGGTGCGCACTTGTGACATGTCCTGTATTATACAATATCTGCCCTGTATTATACCATATTTGCCCTCTATTATACAATATCGCTCCTGTATTATACAATATCTTTGCTGTATTATACAATATATGTCCTGTATTATACCATATCTTTTCGTGGAAATTACCATAAGAATTCGTTATCGGCTCTTGGGGTCACTAGCTGGAATAGCCTGCCAGACGAGGTAAAGCGTAGTCAAACCTTACAGACTTTTAAAAAAACACTGTTCTAAGTATATAAGAACGTTTGTTGAACCTTTTTAATGTGATGTTTCCATATACAGTGCAATATACTACTGTGTGATATGTAAATCGTGATCATCCCGTAATCATTTATATAATCATTGTCTCGCTGTGATATTGTTTCTATTGTTTTAGGTTTTTATTGTTTTTATGTAAATATTGTAAATAATCTGCACGGATGAAAAACAACATCTGCTGATTCCTTTGCAATAAACTGAACTGAACTGAACTGTCCAGTTTTATACAATATCTGTCCTGTATTGTACAATATTTGTCCTGTATTATACAAAATATGTCCTGTATTATACCATATCTGTGTTGTATTATACCATATCAGTGATATATTATACAATATCTCTCCAGTATTATACCAAAGCTGTGCTGTATTATACCTTATCTGTCCTGTATTATACCATATCTATCCAGTATTATACAATATCTGTCCTGTATTATACCATATCTGTCCTGTATTATAAAGTATCTGTCCAGTATTGTACCAAGTATGTGCTGTATTATACCTTATCTGTGCTGTATTATACCATATGTCCTGTATTGTACCATATATGTCCTGTACTATACAATAAATGTTCTGTATTATACAATATTTGTCCTCTATTACACCATATCTGTCATGCATTATACCATATCTTTCCTGTATTATACCATATCTGTCCTGCATTATACTAAATCTGTGCTGTATTATACAATATTTGTCCTCTATTATACCATATCTCTCATGCATTATACCACATCTGTCCCGTATTGTACCATATTTGTCCTGTATCATACAATACCCATGTCCAGTTTGCTTGTGTCTACAGTCGAGGAGGGCCTAGATATCCAGCCGGACACCGGTGATACTGTTCCACATACGCCTGACGACATCGAGCTTTTCCAGGAAGATCCAGTGGATGCTCCCAGTGATCTCTTACCAGACGCCCATCCATTAAGTGACATTTACAGGGACCACTGGTTCATGATCCGTCGATGTTTCCACCGTCATCGCCCGCTACTAGACATCTACAATTTCCGGTTAGTGGACCTGTCTCGGCTCTTCAAGTACGTGGAAACCATCTTCAACGATCAAACTACGGCCTTCAAGTTGAATCTGGCGTTTGGTTATGTGCTGCAGCATAAGGAGACAGACCAAGTCCGATACTTTTACCCGAGCAGTAACACCCGGGTATTTGACCTACCATTTGGCATCACGGATAGGGCATCGCTAGAGACCGTGCTGGACCAAGTGCATCAATTGGATGTGTTGGAATGGGACCAACAACAACGCCCAGGCACCCAATGGGTTATAGAGAGGGTGACCAATGTCACCTTTTTCGTTACCAAGCTGACCGACCACCTCATCGGATGAATGTATTCACCCATGCACTGATAGATACTCAGAATGCGCAAACAACTATTTGAGGATATGTTGTCTCAACGGTATCTTGGCCTGCCCGACGACGATTAGAACAAAAGGATCAGAGCGAACATGGCCGAAGATGGAACTTTCTGAAATGGCGACTTCTGATTGGACAAGAGCAGCCGAGAATACATCTAACGGGTAAGAAAGATTGACAGATGCAGCGCCAAATGGCGGCCTCTGCAATAAAAACCAGCTATTCTGACTCTACCTCACAAAAGCTTCACTTTAACACCTCCCATTTGGACCAATGGTGGTCTATCTCTACCCCAAACACACTCCACGCACCCCAGAATGTCTGCTTTCTATACTACGACCAGACTGCGCATGCGCCGAATAATGAAAACGGACGATACAGTAGTCCAATCGGATGCTCCTCCATGAGAGCTTGAAAATAAGACCTCATACGACACCATCGGACCACTAGGGGCTCACCCAGACCCCAAACGTCCACCCATCCCTATTTGCCCACTACGCATGCGCGCAGTAACTTTTTCAAAAAATTTCACCGCTTAGCGTCGGGACCCCGCCCATCGTGTTTTGCGTGGTGAGACGTGAAAAACAAGATCCCACAACCTATATCGCAATGTCCAGGAGTAAATTTCCCTGTCCGTACAGAGAAATTTACTCCTGCACATTGCGAGTCAGTATGGGCCAATATACAGACCTACCCGGTACCTGGGCCTTTCAAACAAAATTTCACCGCTTAACTTCGAGACCCCTCCCTACGTGGTTAGAGGTGAAAAACAAGATTCCGCAACCCGTATCACAATGAACATGTGTGAATTGCCCAGTATGGACCTATTCACTGAGCCAGTAGGCCTATGGGCCTATCCAGACCTCTGTGAACTTTTTGAAAAATTTCCCCGATTAGCTTCGGGACCCCGCCCATCGTGTTCTACGTGGTGAGACGTGAAAAACAAGATCCCACAACCCATATTGCAATGTCCAGGAGTAAGTTTCCCAGTATGGGCCTATCTACTGAGCCAGTATGGGCCTGTATACAGGCCTATCCGGTACCGGGACATTTCGAAAAATCTCACCGCTTAGCTCCGAGACCCTTTCCATCATGTTTTACGTGGTGAGACGAAGTAAACATGACCCCACAACCCACAGTAAAATCCACAAAATGACCACTCCCATACCATATACAGGCATTTTCCAGTATAGATGCAAATGTTCGAATCATTCTCCTATTGTTGAGGTAAAGTCCGTGTTCCGCATTTTATATTTTCGGAGTCCTCATTTTACATACACCCATCCATGACTTGATAGGCAGACCCGATAAGCCGAAGACCGATATTTAGTCCAGTCGCTTAAGCGAATAATCGTGACACGTCGGATTAAAGCATGAAACTTTGCACAGTTACTCTACATAGGATGCAAAAGTATATCCCGGGAAGGTGCCCGACCTGGGTGACCTTGTTCTCTCAAAATCCAAGATGGCCGCCAATATGGCCGCTAAATATTCAAATGGTCATATCCGTGCTCGTATGTTGGCTAACATCGTATTTGAAGTGGCCATATATATGTTTTGTGGGGCACGGAAATCATAAACGAATATTTCAAATTGGTTACAATGACAGATTTAATCATAAATCAAGATGGCCGCCAATCAGTTGACGAAACTTGACGAGATATGGAAATTATTCATGTCCAATTAGTTTATCGTTATATATACAATACAGAGCTTGAGCTGTGACATAATTTAGACATACGCGACTTTGTTTCCCAAGTACTTTTGACAGGGCTATGAATACTGAGTCATGGCTGCATGTTTATTTACAAGGTCGTTGATCTTCAGGCCGTCAATTTACTAATACAAGAACGGCATTAGTATTGTGGCTGAGCGCCATTTTTGAATGAAATCGTGAAATGCTGGATTGAAGCTGACCCATCTCGGCATAGTAAATGAACATGTTATATGTAAACATTCCGCATGATGGTGAACGACCTGAGTGACCTAGTTTTCGAAAAATCCAATATGGCGTCCAGTATATCCGTCAAACATGTAAATACCCGTCTTTCTGTTCAGTGTTAGTCTAGGATGTTCATTGAAATGACTAAATATACCTTTGTGTTGTTCAGAAATTAATGTATTGGTAATTCTAACCCTTTGCACAAAATAGTGTCAAACGATACTATTTTAAAGTCAAACCTCGTATCGTAAGATATGTAAACTATGAAAGAGGATGTGATAGTGCTGCGCAATTGTTGCTAAACCATGCTAAGTGGCACAAAGCGTGTCATCTAAGGTTTTCCAGCAAAGAACTTGAAAGATCGAAAGATCGCCAGAAGAGCAAGTGAATAAATAACGCTGGTTCGGAGAAACAGAAGTCTAAATAACAAACATCTGTCCCTCATTTATAATTCAGCCGTCGTCCATTAAAGAATATCCGCGTCCATAATCCAAAGACCTATTCTATATTCCATATAACAGTATTAGCACCAAATTCAAAAAGACAATCATAGCATACATAAACAAAGGCTAGTTTCCTACAAGAAAGAAGCGGTCAACAGTCTTCAATGATGCCGACAAGACATTATGATGTTCCAAAGATATCAAATTCGTATCGCTGATCAGTATTCTTAATCCATAATAATCGTTTTAAAGTCATCTAGAGAATGATGTATCTCAGTCACGCTTTGATTGTCACTGTTTATATGAGCATCATGAGGATTTTGAAGTGCATGGGTTCATACGGCCCCTAGCCCCGGATTAAGCGAAATTAGACACAAGTTACGAAAGGTAACGCCATAGATCTTGCACGCTACGCTCATATTTTGCTATCAGTATGCGATATGTATCGCCAAATTTGAGAAACTTTAAGTGGAGGCGCTTGGTGGTATAACTCTGTTTTATAAGTTTCTGCAACAATGTTTTGTGACGTTGATTAAAATCGTCACCGTTAACACAGGATCTAGCAAATGCTACTAGGCGAGATATGTATACGCCATATGCAGGTCCCACTGGAAGATTACTGTCCAGAGAGGGATAGTTTACGATATCGAAATTGTAATCATCTCCTTTGTCATAAAGTCGACGAGAGAGAATGCCCGCTTCATTTTTATAGAGATATAGATCTAAATATGATGTGCCTGTAATTTCCTTCCAATCCAGTGAAGGTGGATATATATCCTTCAATTTGTCATTTATATAGCGATTATCCACAGCGAGAAGATCGTCTATATAGCGTTTATCACCAATCACTCGGTGCCTCTGGTCGGACCGAGCAATCTTCTGTACGCCCAAGGAGTGCTGCATATATGCTCAACGGTGACTCTAGACAAGTCTATGGAAGATACAGAACTCTTATCGCAGATTGCCCGAGGAGATTTAGCGGCAAATGTTTATTGGAGCTAAATAACATAATAGATGTTTGATGGCTTACAATAGTTGCTTCAGAATTTTGAAGAGAAAGAGACAAGTCGTAGGCAGGTAAAAGTTAAGACATTGTAGAATCCCAGGTGTCCCCAGAGCCATTTTTCTACATTGAAAGAAATGTTTAAGAGAGAACCTACATATTCAGGTTTGCTGAGTTACGTGTAGTATACGAAGAGCGACTAAGGATTCTGGGATTGTCGAAGACCATTAACAAGTCCAGGCTAAAGAATAGGCTCCTAGCACACTTTCTGGTGGAGTCAGGAGTAGTCTGATTAAGGACCGTAATATATGTGGGTTACCTCTTCAACATCGCTTTTAATGTAGGAAACTATAGTTTCGCCAACATCCGGGTTTCTACCAAGTATTCACTTTCAACCGATGACACGATTTGGCTCGTTCTCTCGGCACTTCTGTAGGTCGCAAACCCCGAAATGGTTTTGGGGTGCAAGGTGGTATGACGGACTAAAGCCCCTGGGGATCAACGATTGGCCATTATATCGGACTGGGCGGAAAATGGTTTCTGATCTATTTTTAAATGTTTCTACAATATTCAAGTCTAGAAAATATCAAAATTTCTTTCCAAATTTTAAGAGGGAAAAGGTCTGGGCAGTTTGATTCCCGGCCCCCAAATCTGATGCTCAGATGTCAGGCGGCATGCCATCTTTTCTGTCGACTCTGGCTCAAAACGATCGTGGGAAATGTATGCTGATTTTTCATATGTTTTAGCAGAAAAGCTAAGCTACATCATGTCGTAGGTCATTCCTGGTGCCGAATGTTAGGGAGTATCGTTTTCGCAAGATGTGCACAATGAATTTACTACATAATAAGTAAGGCGATTATTTAGTGGTTTGTGACCTGTAAGTCATCAAACATCTATTATCTTCAATAGTAACTAAATCTCCTCCGAGATAACATGCAGTTCGGTATCTTGAGCTGGGCAACCTTCTCCCTCCGACCCGAATCGGCTTGTTTTTTTGGTGATGTTTCGATCTTCTTTCACATCCACTTAATTCCAAGTCAAAGAGCAGTGCATCAAGTTTCTGAAAGCCCTTGCCATTCCTTACTAAATCATCGTAGTATTTCAAAGCTCCCTCGTCAGGTTTCTCCACAGGACACTTGAAATCCCCTCGCCTCTCACGACAAAAAATACAACTTCAGTAAAGTACTCTAACTTACCACACGGTATCCTTTAAAAAAATGCAGGATGGCCGTCATGATGACGTGACCGTGACGTCATATTCGGTGAAGCTATTTTTTGGCCTATTGTTGGGCCGATTTATCGAAATTTTTATTCTTTGATTGTTCTTTTTGGAAACCACTAAGTATAATAGACAATAACTAGTTTTACCTAATTACTTTCTAGTCATTTTTCGCCAGAAAAAGTGCAAAGTACTGAAAACACGACTTTCTGGGATACATGTCCGCCATTTTGAATTTGCTCACGATCCTCTGCTCTGGATGATATGCAAATGGCCTTAAAATGACTCCAATACGATAAGCTAAAAAATCACGAAGTTTCAGCCCCCTAGGTTTCGTCGTTTTGGAGCAGCAAGAAAAATTCACTAAGTGGGGAGGGCGCGGTGGAAAGTGCCCCTCCCCCCCCCCACAAAAAGACCAGTTGGGTTTAAATATCATATCTTTTGACAATATTCATGGTTGCAAAGGGTTCGAGGTACCAATATATCAATTTCTAGGCTTCACAAAGGCATATTTGGTCATTTTAATAAACACACTAACCCAACAACAAGAAGAAATACGGGTATTTATATGTTTGACAGGCGTACTGGCCGCCATCTTGAATTTTTCGAAAACTAGGTCACTCAGGTCGGGCATCGCCATGTGGAATGTTTGTGCATGTCATGAACATTGACTCTGCCAAGTTTGGTGCTTTACTCCAGCATGTCACGATTTCATTGAAAAATGACGTTAAGCCACTAGACTAATTTAAGGGTTCACAACCGACATAGAGGTATTTGTTGTGTAATAATTTACCACTGGGACGTCTTTCATCCCGAGTTAAACCCCGAGATTGCGCAGCAATCGAGGGGTTTTGACGAGAGATGAAAGACGTCCCAGCGGAAATTAGTACACAACAAATGCCGATACGAAGGTTTTGAATCCAATTCTAACCAGGAGATATATTTGAATGTAGAAATAATCAGCAGATGCGCAAAACTGATTCTCTCTGAGCGCGGCTGGTACATTTTACCCCCGCCGCAAATACAAGCAGTGTTGCTTGACTTGCCATACAAATATATCTTCATGCAAAACAACTGATTCTTTCAGTGCAGAGAAATAAAATATTTTATTGATTTTTTTACACATATTTCTTGCCCAAGATTAACCACAGAAATATGAGAACTAATGAGCTGGAGGTGGTGTTCCCCAGCGTGTATAGAAGTTGACCTACATGTCACATGCTTGCCATGGGTACGGTACCGGGACAGTGACATTCCCAACAAGAGCAGGCTCGCGTTTGTTTGCATTTGTGGGCGAAGGGCTAAGAAGAACAAAGTTATATTATATATTTTTTCTCATACAGACTAGCGGGCAGTTTAGGGCTAGAAATGGAATGGTTCAGATATCGAGTGCCTTTGCACTCATTCAGTGTATCACGGAAAGAATGTTACTGTTTTATTGCGTGGGGAGATAAACGCACTCCCCCTCAACCGTTATGAGCTGTTTCACGAGGCAGTGTTTTGTATTCTTGCAAAACCCGTTGCGATGTGAAAGTTTACCCTATTTACAACATGTATTTGCACACGACACGCATTACACAGAAGGTTAGAATAGCCCTTTTGGACCTGGTTGATAAGAGTTTTCCCCTATTTTAGGGGTAAAGTCCGTGTTCCGCTTTTTCTATTTTCGGGACAAATCCTCAATTTACATGCACCCACCCATGACTTGATCGCCCTGGACGAGCGCTTCACCTCGACACCTCACTCGACCCAATCCACCAGGAGCCCCTCACGCGCCCAAAATGTCCCGAAGATTGGCCAAGATTGCCGGAGAATTTCCTTCGGCTCTCCGCGTATTTGGGACTACTTTCTATCCGCGAAGGCTTTTACCAGCGACCGCATCATCGCCAGACCGCATCACCGCGGAAGAATACGTGACCGGAAGTCCCGGAACTGTAGTGACCTTGACCTCTTGATCACGTGATCTTCCCGTGACCTCCCCGAAAATGACGAAAGTAGGTCAAGTTGACTTTATCCGTCCTTTACATACTACTTATGACTTCATGTTGTGCACGTTTAGGCGCAGCCTCTATACACAATTAGGCGCATTTCCACAGTTAGACGCAAATTTTCTACACGATTAGGCGCAACGCATAATTAGGCGCAAAATGATTTCCACGAATAAGCGCGTTTCCACGATTAGACGCATATTTCTCACACGAATAGGCGCATTTCCACAATTAGGAGCAAATCTCCTACACGAATAGGCGCAGTTCCACAATTAGGAGCATTTTTTCTATACGATTAGGCGCAACGCAGAATTAGGCGCAAGATGGTTCAAATGATTAGGAGCAGTAACATGATTAGGCGCAGCCACCTTACACGATTAGGCGCATTTACACAAATAGCC
This sequence comes from Hanleya hanleyi, assembly GCA_036873755.1. NCBI lineage: Eukaryota > Metazoa > Mollusca > Polyplacophora > Lepidopleurida > Hanleyidae > Hanleya > Hanleya hanleyi. Next base: position 15,398 of record JAVTVY010002323.1, read on the forward strand.
GCAAATTCCGTACACGATTAGGTGCAGTTCCACAATTAAGCGCAAATTTCGTACACGATTAGGAGCAGTTCCACCATTAAGCGCAAATTTCCTACACGGTTAGGCGCAACACGTTATTAGGCGCAATTCTTTTACACGATTTGGCGCTGACACGATTAGGCGCAAATACACGATTAGGCCTCCCCACAGCCCTCGTTTGATGCAACTTCCATGTCTCTCACCCCACCTGCCTACGCGACCCAAATTGGACTTTCTATACTACTCGTTCGTCTCGCGCATACGCAGTCGGTCTATACTGCACTAGTGGGAATGCCTGACTCCCAGACTTTTGTTTAAGACAACTTCAGGTCTCTCATCCCACGAGCCATATTTGCTCACGCCATTCGGTATGGGCTTTCTATACTACTCATCGGACCGGAGATGATGTTATAGCCGTGAGTGACATTTGACCTGGGCCGCCATCTTGAAACGGAAGTGAAGTCATCACCGGAAGTGACGTCACCACCACTCCCTCTCGCCATACCAGTGGGAGATCTCCACCCACTATACTACTTCCAGATCCGCTTCCATGCAATTTTGAATACCCTATAACGACCGATCTATATATAAATAGGCCGACATGCAGTCCAACATGATAGTCAATAATTTTCCTTTTTTTCTTCAGTGAAATAAGAAAATTATTTATAATCTCGATTATATGGAATATGGAATAAGTCTTTGGATTATGGACCCGGATATTCTCTAATGGAGGACGGCTGAATTATGAATGACGGACTAGACGCTTGTAATTCCAAAAAAGGGAAAAAGAAAATGTGTTTCCTTTTTCCATCAAAACTTGGGAAAAAGAAATTCTATTTAGTTTCTCGGCCTTGGAGAAAATATAAATAATCCGATTTCTTTTCTTTTTTCGTCAATGAAAACAAGATTTCTTTTGTTCTGGCCACCAAAGAAAAAAGACTTTTACTTCTTTTTCATGAACTAAATTATCCAGAGCCCCTGTATTTGTCCAATGAGAAAGCAGCTCAGTTGGTCAACATGACAGGCCCTCATTGGTAAACTAACTCGGACCCCAAGCGGTCAATGAAAACCGCGTTTGTTTATACCTATCCACCGAAAAGCCATTTCACCTCTTTGCTGCGATTCTGTTTAAAGTAATACAATAGTTCAATCAAAGCGAGGTATACCCGTCATTAGTGACTACATTTGGGGAAGCATTTACACAGAAAAGAGGAAACCTACTCTTTTCCTGATGGCGAAAATATAAATAGAACGCATGTCCCCTCCACGGCTTCGTAGACTTGTCTATTTCCCCAAAAACTTTCATCATGCAATTTCTGAAAATGGGCAAGTTAGTTTATGGACAAACTGCTCTTGATATAGATTCGAACCGCGAAGAAAAGTAAGGATCGAAACCACTGCAGTTACCGGCCATCTTGAATTCCGGTTTCGAAACAGGTCCGGAGAAGATTTTTGTTCATCTTTTGTACGCGCGGGTGATATGCCAATACCCGTGAAAGTTTTCATTGGACATGTTTGTATGCGTTGTTTTTTGGAGATAGAATGACGAAAACAAACCAGAGGGGGAAGATCCCAGGGAAGGGAAAGCGTACGGAGAAGAAGGTATGTTCCACAAGGCCGCATTATTCATTTTGTTCCGTTCATAGCCTTATTCGTAAAGAAAAATGAATAGCCGAAAAATGAAATGATTTTCGAATTGCTAATTGCGAGTAGTTGGTGAAATTATTCTTATTTAATTCGACACTCTGAGCAAACACGGTGAAATACCGTAAAACTATACGTTAGCCGGTAGTTGTTGGCAACGTAAATATTTTGCAAATTACGGCAAAATGCCGTAACTTGTTTGCAAGCACGGCCCACACCGTACTTTGTTTCCATAATGCAGTCAAATATCTATATATTATATTCATGCCATTTAGAAAGAGAGTACGGTAACTTAGCAATCCAATTATTTTTAGGATGACATTTTCTTAGTAAAGCACAGAAACTAGTGCCGGATGGGTCGGTCCGTGGTGATTCAAACCCGCGCCCTCAGAATTTGGCATCAAATCGGCAGCAGTAAGTGCATGCGCATTAAACCTCAGCTTCCACGAAAGAAAAAGTTCGGCAACCGGTGTCTACTTTGCGTACATTCACTACCCCTCTGATAGATTGCATAATGGCACAGCTCCTAAAACTGATATTATAGCCACAACAAATCATTCTCTATTATGTATTTATTAGCTTTTGAGAAAGTGTAATGAAAAATTGGTCCAAAATAAGAAGAAAATATCTTCCGGTAATATGTGGGGAGTGAGTGATGAGTTATGAACTTATCGTTTAACGTCACGTTCAGCACTATTTAGCCATGTTGCGATGATATCATTGTGCGAATTGCATACATGATAGTAGTATAAGTAAAAATTCCCGCGAAAAAATGATTGTGCCAATTGATGGTTCTGAGGTGCTGACGTCACATCCGGTCAAAGTTCACATCCGGGTCAAAGGTCACATTCGGGTCGAAGGTCACATCTGGGCTAAAGGTCATTTCCGGGTCACTTCATTGAGGTAGAAAGATCGGTAGATTTGAAGATATGCATGTTTCAGTACATCGTATGGGGGGGGGGGGGTCAACCCTGTTGACACAGCCTGTGAGATACCGGACCATTCACACGGCAACCGAACACAGAATTTGAACGTTTGGAAGCTATTATTTGTCAAATGGTTTTAATACCTGCATTTGACGATAAAATGGACAATAGAAAAAAGAAATGAAGAAATAAATAAAAATTAGAAAAAAAATCGGGGAGTAAGGGGAGATGACTCTTGTTCACTTCACCGGAAGTTACCGTTGACCCGGAAATGACCTTTAACCCGGATGTGACCTTCGACTCGGATGTGTCCTTTGACCCGGATGTGACGTCATCCTTACGTCACTTCGCGAGGACCATAACTTTTTCGCGGGAATTTTATCTTATATAGGCCTACTCATGCTGCCCACCAACTTGGGGTTCCTGTAATATGACGTCGTTGTAACGTCGTTGTGTTGGCCATCCTTGATATTGTATATCAAGTCTCAACGCTCTCTAACCCTTGGGGGCAATGCTATACCAAAAACCATCCAACATTTGAAAAATGTAACATTCAGTTGTTGAATGTGTTGAAGATACTTCCATCTCCATTCTTTCCTTCTGAAGAACAGATGTTCGAAAAGTTAGGCTTACTTCATACAATGATACGCATTTTAATTGAAATAGGTGTATATACTTCTTCCACTTACATGCAGAAAGTGGGTAACATATAAATTCTATATAAAAGTGTCATGCATCCTAAAAAAAAAGAAGACAGTTGCCAACGAGTGTGTGGAAATCCCTTGATAAGACCTAATATGCATGTATTGAGACAAATATATGTTTATGATCTTGTTTTGTTGCTTGTAGGAGAGACAGAAACACAAAGCCGCTATACCAGATGATATTTATGACGAGGTAGTGTCGTATCTGGAGGGAAACCGAAAAAAGTCTTCAACACAACGATGTATGAGGGAGAAGTCGGCGTTTAACCGTGTATATGGAGACGGGAAGCAATTCTCCTTACAGAAAATGCATGATCCAGTGAAAGATATCGAGGAGCTGCGAATCGTTTTGAACCATAACCAAAGAATGGTTGTCAGGGTTTCTGAGGTACCAGTTATTGTGGATTTCTTTTACAACAGGCATAAAGGAATCGGTGCTAAAAAGTTGGCTGTACTGATCGCGGAGCATCTCCTAATTAGGACTTATTATCTCCTAATTAGGACTTCTTATCTCCTAATTAGGAGAAAATTATCTCTTAATTAGGAGAAAATATCTCCTAATTAGGAGATAATTGTGATCGGTTGTTACCCCATTTATCAGCTATATCGTGAGTTGTATGTAAAGCACCGTAACCCTCAACTTGACGTTGGGCCAAACCACTTTTAGTCGGGAAGGGTGCAAGGTTGTTATGCAAAGAATGGTTTACCCCAAAGGAAAGGCCAAGGCCGCTATAGTTCCGGCAAAGGTCACTTCCGGTCACGTGACCGCAGGTGACCCATGGGGATGTATTCCTCCACGGAGATGCGGTCATGTCCGCGCACAAAAAATAGTCCCTTGTCAACGAGACTTCAAATACGCGGGTGGTCGCTGACCAGGGGTTTGCGTCATAATACCATGAAACAGATGAGAGAAAAACAACAACAACAAGGATGACTGGTCACTCATTTTATTTTCCCTTCCAGTACGTCATACCCACGCTGGGGGAGCCGCGTTGGGTATGTTTACAATTGAAGTAGTCTTTTGTCCAATCAGAAGCCGTCCTTTGAGAGAGTTCAATCTTTGTTCGGTGTGACCTACGCATCGTCGGGCAGGCCAGGATACCGTCCAGGCAGCATGTCCTGGACAGTTGTTTGCGTATTCTGATCGCATTTTCCAGATCCTCGGTGGGTGGTAATCCCATATCCTCTTCCAAGTGACGCTTGGTCTTCATGATGGACCTGTGCGTGCGGTCGCCATTCAGTTCGAGGGTGGGGCAGTCGGGAGCGCAGAGCTCCCACATTCACTCACTCACTCGGTCACTCACTCGGTCACTCACTCACCAGCGTGGGGGCATCACTGCCTTAAGACGGGTGTTGGGCATGCCTCACTCCCGGACGTCCGGGGCTTTCGGAGCTCGGAGCTCGAAGCTCTTGGAGCCCTCGGAGCTCTTGGAGCTCGGAAGTGACGTCATCGTAGCATGCGTACACATCTGTGGTGCACCCTGTACCCTATAGCCCTTAGATAATTTTCTCCTAATTAGGAGATAATAAGTCCTAATTAGGAGATAATAAGTCCTAATTAGGAGATAATAAGTCCTAATTAGCAGATACTAAGTCCTAGTTAGGAGATAATTTTCTCCTAATTAAGAGATATTAAGTCCTAATTAGGAGATAATAAATCCATTAGGAGATAAGTCCTAATTAGGAGATATTAAGTCCTAATTGGGAGATAATAAGTCCTAATTAGGAGATAATTTTCTCCTAATTAGGAGATAATAAATCCTAACTAGGAGATAAATCTCGGAAAAAAAATTCACACTGGCACTAATACGCTTCCGTACTTTACCCTCAACTTTCGGGAGAACTAACTTTAAGGATCACAAAAACAGTGGCGGACATCCCGTTTCAACGGTTTCACTCATACACACACAAAGGGAAGATCCGCTTCCCCATATCTACACTTTCATTACTTTGTGTAGGTTGAAATTGGCCGATTTCGGAAACATTTCATCATGGCCATTTCAACGCTTTTACGTCCTTTTGCAACATCAGCTCCGAAAATGAAATGATGAATCAGAGCATGGATTTAGAACAGATTATATTCGATATCCATGAACTGTCCTGTTTAGTAGCTTTTCATAAATACTGTCGAAAAACTTGAATTCGGGGTGGATCCAGCAATTCAATAAATAACTGTCTGGCTTCAGATCATTATTCCTGCTCTATATTAGGTCGTTTTCATGACTACACGGTCATTACACGATTAGGCGCGTTGAACACGTTTAAGCGCTATATGTCTTCACGTTGTGCACGTTTAGGCGCAGCCTCTATACACAATTAGGCGCATTTCCACAGTTAGACGCAAATTTTTTACACGATTAGGCGCAACGCATAATTAGGCGCAAAATGATTTCCACGATTAGGCGCAGTTCCACAATTAAGAGCATATTTCTCACACGAATAGGCGCATTTCCACAATTAGGAGCAATTTTTCTACACGATTAGGCGCAACGCAAAATTAAGCGCAAGATCGTTCAAATGATTAGGAGCAGTTACATGATTAGACGCAGCCTCCTTACACGATTAGGCGCATTTACACAAATAGGCGCAAATTCCGTACACAATTAGGCGCAGTTCCACAATTAAGCGCAAATTTCGTACACGATTAGGCGCAGTTCCATCATTAACCGCAAATTTCCTACACGAGTAGGCGCAACACGTTTTTAGGCGCAATTTTTGTACACGATTTGGCGCTGACAACCATGTATGAATCCATGTACTTCAAGGAGTGAGTGAATGAGTAGTAGGGTTTAACGTCGTTTTCAACCTTGTTTCAGTTATATCACGACGGCCATGTACATCGAGATCCTCATGATCATGGTGCTCAAATGAACCTCCATCCACATTCAAAGCGTGACTGAGATACATAATTCTCTGGATGACGACTTTGCAACGAATATCATATGGATTAAGAATACTGGTCAGCGATACGCATTTGATATTTTTGGAACATCATGATACCTTGCCGGCATCACTGAAAACTGCTGACCGCTTCTCTCTTGCAGGAAACTAGCCTATGTGTATGTATACTTTGATTGTCTTTTTGAATTTGGTGCTTATGCTGTTATATGTACTATGGAATAGGTCTTTGGATTATGAACGTGGACGACGGGCAAATTATGAATGACGGTGCAGACCGATGAACAACGATTTGTCAAGTCGGCCGATTTTGACTGCTAGCGTTAACGGTTCTACTAGCCATAACGTTTCACGCAACAATACTGTTTTTATAACACGCGACGAGACAAGTAACGGTATCAGTCGCGTGCCCCCAATGGTGATAGCCTAACATACGCTAACATTGTAAGCCAAGAAGGACCAATATTACACCATGTACACGATCCAGCCGTAAAGAAACAACTACATTGCATAGCAAGAGGCAAAAATTTCAAACTGAATGGAGTTAGACATGAACGCGTGTCATATCTGTACATTGAAAATATTCAGGTGGACGATGACACCACTGATATTGATGTATCAAGTACAATCCGTGATTTTGCCTCCGATCGTAACCTACGAATAATATAATAAGGAACAAGGCAATAAGGAACAAGGTATGTCAGGAGAAAGTGGGCTGCCGCATTTATATCTCGGAAAATGAGCGAACAATGATCTTGAGAGATGGTTTTTGACCCAACCTCCTTGAATGCAGAGAATGGGACTCCCGAACGCGCCACAGAGACCCATACCGTTATGACAAGTATGGACCACATGACGATGAGCATCACGATGATTACTGGGCCAATGAGCAAGGTGCAAACGACCAGTACCACCAGAACGGCCGGATAGACTAACACTCATCATGGATATAAGAAGACAAATACAAACATACGTGAGTAGTATTCTGAGCCAAATGTTACTCATGGCATCATTAGATAAAAATGCACCCGAAAATTCTTCCCTACGTGTGACGTCTCTCAATCTAAATGGCCTCACTTCATCGAAACCTTTACACCTACGTCATTTGTTTGAAAATAGCGATATTGTGGGCGTCAGCGAACACTGGGAGAATGACCTTAATACAAAGTAGAATCTAACCAGAATTCATGAGGATTTCGACGTGTTCGTGGTGTGTTACGCTTCAAGTAACCCCGAAAATGCCGGTTTCCACCCGGGCAGGGGTAAAGGGCGCGTGGTCATTTTCTGCCGTAAGTATTTCTCGCAATTAGTTCAACCGTGCGTACATTGCGTTCCTGGAACCGGAAAAAGTATACGACAAGGTTTGGCTCGACGGACTATTTTACAAACTGTGTAAAAAGGGAGTGAACGGTAAATTGTCACGAAATCTTAGAGCATTTTGCGACGGTTGTTCTAATCCTGTTTACAGTGATGACAGACTATCGAACTGGTTTCTGGTAGAACATGAGATTAAACAGGGTGGTGTTCTGTCAATGAAGAAATATATGTGTTTCATCGATGATTTACTCCAGGAACTATGTTTTACATGTAGTGGGTACATTGTGCATGGTATTAACTGTACGTGTGCTGCATTTTTAGATGACATTTCGTGTCTTACGCTGTATAAAATATGTATAGATAGACTTTTGTCATTAGCATATCGTTATATCAGTGACTGGCGCGTTTCATTAAGTTCTAAAAAGTCAGCCGTACTAATCACAGTACTAAACAAATTTAGATTTTGCCACCAGTTTGAGCAGCTGAATGCACACATCAATGGTGGTCATTTGAATTTTGAGCAGCCACCTTTAACTGCAATGGCTGTTGTTCTACCGATATTGGACAAATGGAATAAATATCTGACGTATGGCCAAACATCACCTCTTCATGCGCCTTAGAATTCATAATATTGCTGAGAATAGGTAAAAATAGCAGCCAAAGATGAATGCCATGATATCGGATGAACAAATATGCTGGCGATGGATTTCTCACAACGTCGTATCTTTTTTAAAGAAAAAAAACAACTAGAGCAAAAATAAGCACAAGACGTCCTATTCTATACTGTGGGAATTGCTGTATACGTATTGCTCAAGTTAGTTGTATGTAAAGTAAAGCTGCTTTTATTGTGACAGACACCCGACGACTTCACATCGGTATTGTAAATACTTTTGAATAAAGTTTTATTTAATTAGTTTATTTTCAAATTTCTTTGTCATTTTTGTGGGCCCAGCGTCCGTCGGGCCTAATCCGTCATCATAGAGAATTTTCCCCAAGTAGCTCTTGAACGAACGGACATTGATGGGTAAAAGTTTAGAACTATCCCGTTTATTATATTGGGTTTATTTTAAACCCATTTGCATAATCCTATGTTCAAAGGATCATGGGTAAATGCAAAATGGAGGCCATGAGGGTTCTTAAATGCGCGTTTTTTCACCTTTTCTTGGATGAAAATAAAACTTATACCCCACGCCTTCTACAACTTCAACATCCTTCCATGATCTACTTGGCTTTTGAGAAACTTTTCTCCATAATCTGCAATGTTAAAGATTAGGTAATGAATCATATATGCATTTTTAGCGTATTTTCGTGAGTTTGAACTCAAATGCAAAACCCTATGTGCGAAGGCAAATGACACCCATGTTGGGCCATCGGAAATTTACGGCATTTTCTCCCCCTTTTTCGCAAAATCGTCACCGTTTTTTTGTCGGTTTCATATGCCAGGATGGTATTTTATCTTATCTAGTGGAGAGCAAAGTATTATATAAAATTTGTATATCTAATTATGTATAGGTTACTGAGAGATAGCATCAAAGCTCATTTGCATACGATATCTGTATCAAATTCTAAAACCTTTGAAATGGAATATCTGAGAAACCAGCAGGAATAGTTTGATGAAACCAACGCCAAAATACTCCCAATAAAGATGGCGATTACATCTCTCTATCTTCTGACAACTTTGATCTTCATTTTGAGTACCCCCCCTAAAGTCACACACTTTGGTCTAAATCGCACAGTCAAGCCTATCAGCCTCTAACTCACTTTTTAGCTCATCTGGGTTCTCAGGAACTACTACATGGATCTTTCTCAAATTTTGTACACAGATTCCCCTTGGGATCTAGTTGTGCAACACACCGTTTGTGGTCTGATTCAAAAATCCAATATGGCCACCAGGCGGCCATCTTGGATTTCCCGATGAAACATTGTTATCGCGATATCTCAGGAACTACTTCATGGATTTTTCTCAAAGTTGGTACACATGTTCCCCTTGGGGTCTAGTTGTGCAAGATACCTTTTCTGCTTCAATTCGAAAATCCAATATGGCCACTAGGCGGCCAATTTGGATTTCCCCATGAAACATTGTTATCGTGATTTCTCGGGAAGTGCTGCATGGATCTTTCTCAAATTTGGTACACAGGCTCCCCTTGGGGGTCTAGTTGTGCAAGATACCTTTTCTGCTCTGATTTGAAAATCCAATATAGCCACCAGGCGGCCGTCTTCGATTTCCCCATCAAACTTTGTTATCGCGATTTCTCAGGAACTACCCCATGAATCTTTCTCAAATTTGGTACACAGGTTCCCCTTGGGGTCTAGTCGTGCAAGATATCTTTTGTGATTTGATTCGAAAATCCAAACCTTGGATTTCCTACATGAAACTTTGTTATCGCAATTTCTCAGGAACAACTACATTGATCTTTCTCAAATTTGATATACAGGTTCCCCTTGGGGTCTAGTTGTGCAAGATACCTTTTCTGGTCCGATTCGAAAATCCAATATGGCCACCAGGCGGCCACCTTGAATTTCCTCATGAAATTTTATCGTGAATTCTCAGGAAATTACTGCATGGATCTTTGTCAGATTGGGTACACAGGTTCTCCTTGTGGTCCAGTTGTGCAAGATACCTGTTTTGGTCAATTTCGAAAATCCAATATGGCCGCATCTTGAATTTCCCATGAAACTTTATGAAATTTATGAACTGTTATCATGAAATCTCAGGAAAGTACTGCATGAATCATTTAGTGTTCAGGGGGGACAACACAAGTTAGAAACTCAACTATTGCAGTTCTTTAGTAAAAATTTCTTACAGCTACTTTCTCCAGTTACAGCCAGATGAGCTACAGTGCCGTGGCACTATCTTTTCTGTGTATTGTCACTGTAGTACATAATGTACATAATGTACAAACCGGATATAGTTTCTTCTCCAGCACACAGTTTCTGAAGCGGTGGAGGGGGGGGGGGGAGTAATTAATCCTTCTTCGGTGCGTCACCCGAAGTTTACTTCAGTATTAAACTAGACAGATACGTGACCATCTGTGATATTCAAAAACCCGTCCTTACATCCACACTCAAATAACTATTCCGTCAAACTTAATCAAGGGGGTACTTCCCTCAGAACATTCCTTCACAATCGAGAGATTTTTTAAGATCATTCTGGTAGATTGATTGCCTTGTATTAATATAGACGGACTCACTTTGAGGAAATAGTTTTCTGATTGTACTTTCGGGAAACTTTGTGCACGGAGCTGCCAGTAGCGGCCACATTAAGGTATTTCCAATGTTGGACTTCTTTAGCCTATAGAACAACATAGCCATGGAAACACAGAAGTGACTCGGTACTATATGTGTATATAAATTCATTATGGAAGAGAATTTTCTTGGCACCTACCTACTCTAACCACTTGTTAGAGTTAGGCGACGGTTCATCTGTAGGATCGATAATTTGACATATTGAAATTAAGTGCAAATCTCCTTATTTGGAAACATTCAAACAGATTATATGGACGGGCTTTATTTCTATCGGAGTGGAATTGCTTCTCGTACTGCAAAGATTGTGTGATGTTTGCTTATGAAAAACTCACTTGAAGTTAATGAAGTCATTTGTTTCGATCTAAAACTTGCCAAATTATATTTTTCGTGAAATATCAGTCTCGGAAAAATTACGTTCTTCGGATATATGATTGACCAACATGTGCTTCCCGGCCTATTTTTCTACTTTTGAAACATTTATAGAGCGTGGTACACACCTCAAACCAAAATGATATTTTCACACAATATATTGGGAAGTGGGATTATGTGAAAGAGCCAGCAATGGTTTTGGTTTGACTGGCTGGGATGACCAGTGTCCAAGATAATAGGAACTGTGGACACTCTCGTGATATGACTGAAAAAATGTTGAAAAAAACGACGCGAAATCCCACTCACTCACTGACTCACTCACGTTGAAGTGTCATTGTTTTGCTTCAATTGAGAATATTCCCTATAATGCATCAAAAATACCAAAGTAGGCCAGGAAATACATTTTTATCAATCAAATATCCATTTTTTTTAATATTTCAAGAGAAATATCATTTGGCAAGTTTTGGATGGAGAAAAAAATTCGACTACATTACCGTCATACACAAGAGAGTTTTTCGTATGTAAACATATACGTTCCACACGTCATAATCGACAACCACCCTTTCTCTCCCCTTGAACCTCTCAAGCAATGCGCTAATACGGCGATTTTTGGTCGAACCTTGCGCAAGAGGTCCCACAGTAGGTTTTAATGGTTTTACCTCTATGGACCATGCCGATAACGAAACGGGGTGCCCATTTGGCATCGTTGAGCATTTTGATAAAACACCTTGTTTCCATGGCAACCATAGTACAAAATAACTGATATTTTAGGAATGTGAATAATGTCATCAATACCTGAATAGTTTCGTTATCCCTAAGTCTAGAGCGACAAAACTTGTCGCACTATATTTAGGAGTCAAGATCTACTTGCAAATGGGAAAATATTTAAAATGGCCGCATTGGAGACGTCATTTTTCATTTTTATTTTTTTTTGCCGATTTTGTTTTACCGATTTTTCGAATTTATTTATTTATGCAGTTTTCTTCGCCAAAACTGAGGAATAAATTGTTATCTGATAAGAAATAAAATACTTTTGAACACATTTAGCTCCCTAAAATAAAAACAAATCTAGAAGAACACTGGACAAGATCAGTTGGTCGCCATCTCGAATTTACACAGGATACTTTTCTATGAGGCCTCTGCCAATCATCTTCACACGTCCAGGTCAATCCTAAATCCTTGCGGAGGGTTTACCTGGACATTTTTGGTGATTCGAATGAGTTCTTGAGTCGACGCCTCTATTATACATCTCGTACATTTCATCCCCCGCGCTTGTTTTGAATTTGCATGTCGGTATCCCCAGCCTGCGGTTTTTGCTTTGACTTCAGATGTCGATTTCCGCTTGACATCAAAGCAGTTGGCCCGCGATGAAATTGAAACCTGTCACATCTCATACCTCGCAGCGGATTGGCCTAATCAACTAGCTTAGCGCGTTCGCTGATTGGGTTGATTCAGGGGGAAACCCCTTGATCTATTTATATCCAGAACTCGTATGGGTAACCAACCAAGCCAGTGTATCGATCCCAATATATCGATCGATACACTGGCTCGCGAGGATGCTGCCAATAGATGTAACTTCACCACAACCTGATAAGCTATATAGCTTGAATCATCTGTCAATGTTTCTTGATGCCAGAACCTCATGGGAAAGATCGTTAAGGGGGAGAGTGGCATATTCCCCCGTCTCACCCCGGGCCAGATATTTTGGAATCTCGAATATATTTGATATTATTTTGGTCCCATTTAAGAACCATGCAGTTACACCGCTTGGATTTTCTTCTAAATGGCTTGCTGCATGTTTGTGTTTATAACAAAAAAATCAATTGATTTGATCCTGTAACCGATGCAAACTGTTTGTGTTTATAACTGAAAAATGAATTTGTTTGGACGTTGCAAATGATAAAAACTTGACAAAAATGACCATGTTTTAAAGAAATATCTTTTCGATGAAGATGTGATCTTGACAGTGTATGTCAAGGTACCTGGATCTACATAAACCCTAATTCAAACTTAGAAAGAAATGGACAACAGTTTGCTTTAAATATGAATTTTATCTGTACTTGAACAAACATGTTTTCGGATTTATTATTTTATTAAAGACCCAAATATGTTGGACTAAGCTATTGTCGCAAAGTTCAAACAACCTGACACTCAATTAGAGTGGGTAGGAATTTAACGTCGTTTTCAACATCTTTTGGTCATAAAGTGACTACCCAGTCACATTATCCTGGCACCAACCCGTCACTGATCTATCCTCTTCCTGCTGAGAGTCAAGCGAGGAAAAGGCAAGTTCCGTTGTGCAAGTATTCGGTATGACTCAGCCTGGGAGCCAACCTGAGACATGTCGCTTGCAAGGCGGACGCTCTACCCGCAAGGTCATCGGCGTGCATTTGGTAAGACCTTGCGTTGAGTCATTTTAAAACATTTTTGAAAAATTAAAACAAGTATGGCTGATTGTTATCCCGAAGTTATATAACCAAATTGTATAATTGAAATATATACCTAAAAATGTCAAGAGCGGCTCAGACCTTAAAGATGATTTCATTCCTGAACAAATAGACAAAAGGTCTTCAGGGACCAATACATTTTCAACGCAGTGTAAGGTTATATACATGTAATTCATAGCAGAACGAAAAGGTGCGAAACTAACCCATACACAAAGATTGCAAAATAGAAATCGTCGACATAACCGTCATGAGAGACGCAATCCAGAGAGTGATGCCCACGGAATGTCACGCTCCCCGAATATTTGCTGAATTAGGTATTAAATGTTAAAATGAAATAAAATGTCCAAGATATAGTGACAATAATAATTCGAGTGACTTGCTAGCATGGGATACTTATACACTTCGTTTATGTGGGTACCGCGACGGCCTAGACCTATTTTGTATTCGGTGTTGTATGTTTGTGATTGTCCTTGGACATATTTCATTTCCAGGTAAGGCGTGTGACATATCTACATGTAGTAAGTTTTAACTCTATATCATTGCACGAATCATGGAAAACATATTGGAGTTTTTTAATTGATAACATGGGTGTTTCTTATGTCTGACGCTCGAGAATGACTATCAGATGGATTCACCCAGCCATCGTATCATCACTGCTCCCGATTCCTGTACTTGTTTCTGTTGCGAGTTCTCCACTTGAATTATCTACAGCAAAAACATGGCTGTGATTGAGAAATACCATAGGCGTCCACAATTTTCGCGTACTGATGTCTTTGGGAGCAGTGCAGTCACAATTTCAATCTCTGGGGGTAATGTCGATTCTTGTCTGATACATCACTATATTTCACAGCAACATTGTATGTTACCGCTTGCGGACCCTTACACATGGATATTCAGTTGTCTACGGATATATCGTTTTGAAAAAGAGATTAATATTGTGGTGTAATGGCCTTGTCAACAAGCAGCTCGAGTGATCAACATGTACAAAATCTGAACCAAAATGAAGATTGTGGATGCATGAAAGTGACCTGCGAGCCTTTGCGCGTCCATGCCCCTCAGCGATCCTTTCTCGGCCATGGAAACATTGAGAGCTAACACTTTGGAAAATTCCAGCTTTTCCTGTAAGCATCATTTTAAACATATTTGCAAGCCATTGACCTGAGATGGCAACTACATCTTGACCTCTGTCAATCTAGATTACTGTCTTCTCTGGCGTTAAGTGACCAGAATTGTTTTAGTTCAAAAACAGTTTTATTTTCTAATATAATCCTCTGGTTATGCCTAGAAAATTGCCGTAATAAGAAATTGGAAAAATCAGTCTAAAACAAACTGTTTGATTCCATAACGGTCCATAAAAGAAAACAAAAATAATACCATAAGAAGTTGAGATTGGGGAATATCTGGCCAGGGATGAGGCGTGAAATTTTGCCCCCCCCCCAACACACCCACTAAGAACTAAGAAATATGGGGAGTTTATGTTTTAGAAATTATAGCGTTATGCTGGGTTAGTTTTCGCCCATTTGCAGAACCATCTGAACAAATGTTTACGACAAAATTAAAGATGGCGACAAACTGGGTGTGGCAAAGTTGGTATTTTGGCCGCTTTTTTCTTGTTCTACTTATTTTGGGGGGCTAAAAGTGCTCAATAGTATTTATTTCCTATCACATAATTATTTTGCAAGTTATTCGTTAGTTTAGACGAAGAAAACAGCATAGAGGAAAAAATCGAAAAATCAGTTTAAAAATTAGGCAAGAAATACATTTTCCTGAAAAATGACGTCCCTGTGACGTCGCCAAAGCGACCATCTCGGATATTTTTGCATTTACAGGTACAGCTTGAATCCTAGATATATAGTAGCAAGTTTTATCTCTCTAAACTATTCAGGTACATAACTGTAATTATCTTACTGTAATTATTCACATTCCTAAAATATCATTTATTTTGTGCTATGGTTGCCATGGAAACAAGGTGTTTTATCAAAATACTCAAAGGTGCCGAGTGGGCACCCTTCGGTTTCGTTATCGGCATGGTCCATTGATGTAAAAACCATTTAAGCCTATTGAGAGACCTCTAGCGCAAGGTGCATCACTTTGGCTGCCTGGCTATAAAGTAACGATAGAGTAGAAATGTTGTTAATGTTTTTCATGACACAATGCTTGTAGTTGACTTGTCCTACAACAACAGATCATGTACTATAGAAACCGAAATCCATCACATGAATAATACTTTATTGCGAACGATCCATGAATTGTATAAATACTTTCTCTAATAGTCCAAACATATTATCTCGATGATGTCAGTGTGAAGAGGCGGTGGATTACAAAACAACATTCATTTAATTCGCTAGACCATTATGAAAACTGCGGAGGACAATGCTAGCACCATGAATATTAATGAACTCAAATTCGTCGTTGTGGCGCCACCTGTCCATGGCCGAGTACACTTTTTTTCTTCCGGCAATCTGACCTTTATCTCTGGTAGGTAAACCTTCTGCCAGTTAACCTGAAATAAACAAAACAACAGGGATGATAAGCCTTATTATTTGCTCAATTAATAGCAAACGCAGATCCGAGACAATCATGGATTGAGTGAACTTCTTCGCCATCGGGGTATTACAGTCAGGACAAGAATGTACATGTCCTATACAACATAAATTCTTACCGACGATACCGACGAAACAAAATCATCGATAAGGCTAACAGGACTACTGCTGTACACATGCATGATACTAAGTATTGAATTAGTAAATTTCAAATTTCTGCGCCATGCAATGAGGCAGAAACTGCCCGGACAAGAATGTACTAGATAATATATTGATGTCGCCGATAAAGGGTCTTCATTCTGAGGAAAGTCTTCGACACGGGCAAACATTCCAACGTTGCGGATCATCAGAAAACTACGTAGTTTCGAAGTTGTCCATCAGATAGTAACTGTGATATGGTCTGGACAAGTGTATAGTGATATTGACGATAAAGGGTCCTAACACTGGGATAATCCATCAATATTCACTACGAAAATTTCGAACTTGTTATTCAATTAATAACGGAGATACAGTCCGGACAACAATGTACTATAGCATATAAAAGAGAGACATCGGTAACATGGGTAACTCCGTAGAAAATCACCGATATGTGTAACAAGCCTAACAGTGCACATGTTGAAGGTACTATTAAATCATCTTCCATATAACTTTCGAAATTGTTCATGAAATGGTAACTGAAACATGGACCGGACATCATATCTTGACGTTGATAATAAAGGATTATATCTCTGAGAAATATCCACAAATTTCATACAAAAAAACCGACGGCGCACATCTGTAAGGTAATAAGCAGCTCCTATAAGCCCCCACCCCCCCTTCTAATGAGAGGAAGGGGCATAATTACATAAGAATGCACTATTTTAATGCCGCCATGTAATTACCATCAGTGCACAATCGAAGATAAAGTGTTACCTTGGAAAATATATGAGCATCCTGACGTCCGTTTATTCATCTTTGTAGCTCGCAAACATAGGCACATTTGTAGTCATATCCAATTATTTATAGGATGAAATATTAGCGATATAAAGCTCAGTTACTGGTAATGGATGGGTTCGTCTCGCGAGAGATTTGAAAAAAAAAATCTCCAGGGGCAAATGCAAGCCCATACAGAAGTGGAAGTTTGGAGACCAGAGATCAGAGATGAGGGCGCGAGTTAAAATTCCTCACGGGACTGCCCCATCCAGCACTAATATATGTGCTTCATACCAAGAAGTGTCATCCAAAATATAATTGGACATACATATTATCCACTCATAAGTATTAGAACGTGGGTTACTATTTATATCCAATTTTGCTTGAGTGCTACTTCTTGATATAATGTTGGATGTGTCAGTCCCGAGAGGGATTTCAAAATTCACGCCTTCAAATATTGGGACCATGCTATAACAGGGCTATTAAATGTACACCGCCTGGGCTACAAACATCCTCTTTTTTGAAAGCTGAGGTTGCCGATTGATTTTAAACGTTTGGGTTTACCGCTGCCGATTTGGTGCCTAACTCTTAGGGTTCAAATCCCTCATTCAATACTAATATTTGTTCTTCGTAACAATACTGTTCATCCTAAGCATAACTGGATATAAATAATATCCACTTTCTACACTACAGTAGTGTATGCATCTGTGTTTGTAATGTTCATACAGATTCACCTAATCAATAATCAGGAAAAATATAGTATACCGGGTATATTTTTGCCAGATCTCTGAGACACGCAGCTCGCACAGGTTTCTCATACGTCGTGACTAGCTCCTGGAATCGGTCTCTTGTTGCTTTGTCTTTCCAGTTCACGGTATCATTCACGAAATCATAAAAAGAGACACCTACGAATTCTTCGGGTTCTCTCACTGTTAGATTTGCACTGGAAAATAAATGAAGAGATAATGTGAGCATTTTGCTGTATTATCTCCCTAGTATAATCCGTGGCGTGTCCGACTCCTCCTCCGCTTTACTCACTGCACAGCGGGTCGCATAGGTGTGGCGCGGGATAGGGTGGGGCGAGAGGCCTGGGGTTTTCGCTACCTGAGATTCCATGGGCCAGGCTTACACCCTACAGTAGAATGGGTCGACTGCGCATGCGCGATGAGTAGTGCGCGATGAGTAGTATATAAAGGGCACGCGATCTCCCTATCCCTGTAGGTGTGGCGCGTGATAGGGTGGGGCGAGAGACCTGGATTTTCGCTACCTGAGATTCCAGGGGCCAGGCTTGCACCCTACAGTAGAATGGGTCGGCTGCGCATGCGCGATGAGTAGTATAGAAAGGGCACGCGATCTCCCTATCCCTATAAACTAACCCATGGGGGTGAATGAACCCATGGGGGTGAATGAGCCATGGGGGTGAATGAGCACTCGTACTAATAATAAGTATCGCCGTCCACTGACCTCCGTCCAGGCTACAATTGGTGCCACCATAGTGGGATTATATTCATGATATTGCGTTACGTTTTTATTCAGATTCTCTAGCGAAACAAGAGAGATGGATTAATCGCTTGCCTCAATCATTCTGAAATAGAATTTGTCTTCTATCAAGGGAAATCAGCACGTCTAGAGAAACTTGTAACATTGCGCTGGAGTATGAAGCATT
>JAVTVY010002324.1:0-35520 GCA_036873755.1 Hanleya hanleyi
TTCTTTTTATTCATTTGTACAAGCTTTGTCGGCATGTATTGTAACCAAAACATCTGGGGATTTTGTTACTTATGTCAGATTGTTCAACAAATGTTTAGCACTTTTGGCCTATTTTCCTCGTTTGCGACTGAATGCACACAGTGGCCGGCCAAATCATTGTCACCTACAATGTATATACTGACTGCTACAGAATATTCTACTTTCTAGTCTCTTAAAGATGTTATCGCTTTCACTTCAGATAAACCTTTACACTTGAAAATCACAGCTCAACAGTCGGTACTACATGCAAAATGTCTGTCTAGCTGAGATAGTTTTATAACAGTACACATATTCATATATGCATAAACAATTAAATCTTCTAGTCCATATTTTTTCCATTACCTACTACAAATATTCATAGGCACAATATGTTTTTTACCTTGTTCATTTCTGAATCAGTGAGAGGCTAGGGAAGGGGTGAAAACTAAAACAAAAATGTAAGCCCACATGGAATTTGAACCCAGATAAAATGGATGCAAATACGGCTGAAAGCTGTGCACATTTATCCAGCGAAGTTTCAAAGATTGTTTTAAATCAGTTCAGCTGAAGTGATTTCATTTAATGATGATCTTGATCTTTTTTTTGACAGTTGCTTTGTATTGTGAGCCTAAAGGCAATATGGTGTGTATGTTCCAAGGCCAACAAGGGGGAGTAACTCATATACTCTTCTCTCCCGATGGCACCAAGTTGTTCAGTGGAGGTAGAAAGGTGAGTTCCACACTATTTATCACAGCTTACAACGTTGATCAAGCCTGCAAATTTCTGAGAATACCATCAGTTGAACATGGAACCATGGCAATGGACTGGTCTATTTCTTCCTTTATAGGGGGTTTAATGTACGCTGTGTACATCCAGGTTTCAGCTTCATCTTTCCTCAGCAGAGATCATTTGAAGCGAGCCGTCAATATATTCTAGTGAAATCAGTGGACACATATAGGGAAATACGCGCATAACTTGTAGCGAGTAATCTTCAATTCGTGAATTAGTCTTTTATTCAGTACCATGAATTACGTTAATTGATTTCAACAATTAAAAATACAATATGATGATTTCTCATATATTTTAGTGGGTTTGCAAATCCACCTGAAGATGACCCACAGGGGTAAACATGCGTGACGACCTCATTTCGGAAGAGTTGTCTCTCTTTAATGTCATCAACCCCCTAGCAGTAACGTATCAATGGGGTGGGGTTCATCAAATCGCTTTGAATGAACAATTTGAACGAAAACACAAACATATTATTTGATTTGTCAATAGATATTATGGAGATTCTTGGTTCAAATTATGAACATCTGTCATCAAACAAAATTTGTATCTGTAGTCAATTTTATACTCTGAAACTGAAATTGAATGTGCTTGATTGCTTGATTATTGAATACATTTTAACAAATCGTCATGTTTTCACCCTTGAAATCACGCTTTTTCTGTTCTCATGGCACTTCTATCAATAAAAAAAAAAAAAAAATCCCAATGCTTGCATTTAACAGAATTTCTATGAAGAAAACAAATTTTTTGAATTTTATCTCCGTATTAGGGAACCCACGAGAAAAATCTAAAAATAAACTACCTAATCTTTAGCATTTTCCTGTTGATCCATTTGACAGGGCAAAATGTTTACCTCATGAGCCACCTTAAACAGATGCTGCATTGAATAATGTATCATGGAAAGAAGTCATCTCAGCTGTAGAGCACATACATATTGCACTAACTTTTAACATGCTCATTTTGTATGGCTGTAGGATCCAGAGATATTATGTTGGGATCTACGTAACCCAGGACAAATTCTGTTTTCTGCTACGAGGAATGTAGAGACAAACCAGAGAGTCTACTTTGATATGGACAGGTGAGATTGTCTCTTCAGGAGGGAAATAATGTCGAATTGAACATATGATCACTGAAAATTCTCATATTGTGATGCACTCCTCATATATTTGTTCGTGTGTATGACCAGATTTCATTTAGTCGGGTGGCCCGACTGGGGCCTGGTTCACATTTAAATTAATCAGGCGAATTTTGCATGCATCAAAATCTTCTGATCAGGTCGCCTCATACTCACCGGTGTCGAGAGGTCATGTGATCAGGAACCTGGAATCATGTGATTAGGAGCCTGAAATCATGTGATCAGGAGCCTCAAATCACATGATAAGAACTCTCAAATCATGTAATCAGGAGCCTCAAATCACGATAAGAACCCTTAAATCATGTAATCAGGAGCCTCAAATCACATGATAAGAACTCTCAAATCATGTAATCAGGAGCCTCAAATCACGTGATAAGAACCCTCAAATCATGTGATCAGGAGCCTCAAATCACATGATAAGAACTCTCAAATCGTGATCAGGAGCCACAAATCACGCGATAAGAACCCTCAAATCATGTGATCAGGAGCCTCAAATCACATGATAAGAACTCTCAAATCATGTGATCAGGAGCCACAAATCACGCGATAAGAACCCTCAAATCATGTGATCAGGAGCCTCAAATCATGCGATAAGAACCCTCAAATCATGTAATCAGGAGCCTCAAATCACATAAGAACCCTCAAATCATGTAATCAGGAGCCTCAAATCACATGATAAGAACCCTCAAATCATGTAATCAGGAGCCTCAAATCACGTGATAAGAACCCTCAAATCATGTAATCAGGAGCCTCAAATCACATGATAAGAACCCTCAAATCATGTAATCAGGAGCCTCAAATCACATAAGAACCCTTAAATCATGTAATCAGGAGCCTCAAATCACATGATAAGAACTCTCAAATCATGTAATCAGGAGCCTCAAATCACGTGATAAGAACCCTCAAATCATGTGATCAGGAGCCTCAAATCACATAAGAACTCTCAAATCATGTGATCAGGAGCCACAAATCACATGATAAGAACTCTCAAATCATGTAATCAGGAGCCTCAAATCACATGATAAGAACCCTCAAATCATGTGATCAGGAGCCTCAAATCACGTGATAAGAACCCTCAAATCATGTGATCAGGAGCCTCAAATCACGTGATAAGAACCCTCAAATCATGTGATCAGGAGCCTCAAATCACGTGATAAGAACCCTCAAATCATGTGATCAGGAGCCTCAAATCACATGATAAGAACTCTCAAATCATGTAATCAGGAGCCTCAAATCACGATAAGAACCCTTAAATCATGTAATCAGGAGCCTCAAATCACATAAGAACTCTCAAATCATGTAATCAGGAGCCTCAAATCACGTGATAAGAACCCTCAAATCATGTGATCAGGAGCCTCAAATCACATGATAAGAACTCTCAAATCATGTAATCAGGAGCCTCAAATCACGTGATAAGAACCCTCAAATCATGTGATCAGGAGCCTCAAATCACATGATAAGAACTCTCAAATCGTGATCAGGAGCCACAAATCACGCGATAAGAACCCTCAAATCATGTGATCAGGAGCCTCAAATCACATGATAAGAACTCTCAAATCATGTGATCAGGAGCCACAAATCACGCGATAAGAACCCTCAAATCATGTGATCAGGAGCCTCAAATCATGCGATAAGAACCCTCAAATCATGTAATCAGGAGCCTCAAATCACATGATAAGAACCCTCAAATCATGTAATCAGGAGCCTCAAATCACATGATAAGAACCCTCAAATCATGTGATCAGGAGCCCCGAATCACGTGATCATGACTCAAGGATTGCCTAAATCAAATTCAGTCAATGGGAAGATACGGTGAAATGTCATATGACACGAATTTGTCGAAAAGATAAGGGAACATCCATAAAGTATATATGCTTCAAACAGAACTGTGAAAACCAAAAAATGGTTTGTCCATCCAGCCTAACGGTCTAACAAAGTTGTCCATTTGATTCACATTACTCAAAGTATTTGCTTACACCATATATGTGCCCCACCAGTACATCAGAGTCGACCCCACCCATTGGGTCCCGGGTGTCAAAAGGAATAGACCCTACCCGTGGGGTTCCCTGGTGTCAAAAGGAATAGAACCTAAATGTCATGATATGACTAAAATAGTGTTGAAAGCGACGTTAAATCATATTCACTCACTCACTTCAATGCCTCCCATGTATGAGGAACAATGATATTAGCTCTTCAATTTTATAGCATACTGGCTTGTTCCTATAGTCAAGAACAGAGTAACTAGGGTGGTATACTAGTAGTTCATTTTGAGCAATGTATTTAGTAAATATGAACGAATTGCTCTGCAGTTTTCCACTACTAGCTATGTGAACAACAAGCACGATCAGGCGATGTAGAATCAGCCATACCCGATTAACTCACGAACATTTACTATAAAAGAACCAGTCCCAAGGTGTATTTCATGCCACGAAGATCTCACAGTGAGATGTATTCTGATTGACTGTATAGATTTTAAGATTGTAAGAGATTCTTTATCAAGCAGCTATCAAGAAGATCTTTTTAGTTGGGTAAATGAAGACTGTATTTTAGGTTATTTAAAAGAAATCGGATTGTTGCATAAGTTCTAATGTATGTGCTTGTCTTTTGGTGTGTTGTGTTGATTACTTCTGGATTGCTGGTTTACTGACTTGTTTTTGTTAGAATAAATAACAGCAATTTATATTTTCATATGTTGAAATATTGACCTCTGTAGCCAGCACCGTAAATACTTTCTCTTTCAGGTCTGGACGCTATCTTCTTTCTGGTAACCATGACGGCACAGTGAGTGTATGGGACATGCTCAAACCTACCACCATATTCCCTGGTAACACAGACCCACTCTTACAGCCAGCACTCACCTACAAAGCCCATACAGACACTGTCAATGGAGCAAGGTCAGAATTACAGACTCGCTGGAAACTTAAAGGGAACGTAAACTCTGGTGAACATGCGTGGCCAGTTAAAAACTTTTTCCTCGTAGAATTCAAATTGTGTATCAGATATTTTTTTACATTTTTACCCCTCAGCCTATTAGGCTGCGGGGTCTTGTCGTTGGCATGTACGTCCGGTCGTCCGGTCGTCAACAATTCTTGTGATCGATCTAGAAACCGAACCGTTGCTTCTAGAGACTTCAAATTTGTTATACAGAATTGTTGGGTGGTCAACCACAAGCCTATTGAATCTGGACCCGATTGGTTGAAAACTTTGGCGAAACCATCACAGCTTTCTCGTTATCAAGCTTTCTTAAGAACGACTTACCCTAGGCACACCAAACTTGCCGTGCACATCCATATGCTCATGACCCAGAACCCTATTGAATCTGGACTCGATTGGGTGGAAACTTTGGCGGCCATCTTTAATTTATGCGAAACCATGAATCTTGTGTATCTCGGAAACCATTTTGCTGTTCAGTGTGAAACTTTGTAGAGATTATCGATACATCAAGAAACTTTGAAAGAATGACCAAACCAGTTTTCCTGATTAGGTGAAAGCCTTGGTGGCCATCTTTAATTTATGCAGAATCTTTAATGATGTATTTCTTTGATACCATTGAAGTGTTCTATACGAAACTTCTCGTTTCCAAGCTTTCTTTAGAACGACTTACCCCAGGCACACCAAACTTGCCGTGCACATCCATATGCTCATTACCCAGAACCCTATTGAATCTGGACCCGATTGGGTGGAAACTTTGACGGCCATCTTTAATTTATGCGAAACCATGAATCTTGTGTATCTCGGAAACCATTTTGCTGTTCAGTGTGAAACTTTGTAGAGATTATCGATACATCAAGAAACTTTGAAGGAATGACCAAACCAGTTTTCCTGATTAGGTGAAAGCCTTGGCGGCCATCTTTAATTGTTGCAGAATCTTTAATGATGTATTTCTTTGATACCATTGAAGTGTTCTATACGAAACTTGGTATACAGCATCGATGTATCAAGAGACTTGACTTGCACTGAATAACCGCATCAATTCTTCTGAGAGGCAGGAAGGATGGCCGGCCATTTTTAATTTATGCAAAATCATTAATGATCTCTATCTCTGATACCGTTTAAGTGCTCGATATAAAATTTGGTCATCGATGCAGCAAGAGACTTATGATGAATGACAGAACTGGTTTCTCTGATTGGGTGGAAATCTTGGTGGCCATCTTTAATTTATGCAAAATCTTTAATGATATATATCTCGGATACCATTTAAGTGTTCTATATGAAACTTGGTTTACAGCATCGATGTATCAAGACACTCGCAATGAAGATCAGTTCCTCTGAATGACCGGAAGGATAGGCGGCCATCTTTACTTTATGCAAAATCATTCTGATACCGTTCAAGTGCTCGATGTAAAATTTGATATACATCATCAGTGCATCAAGAAACTTACGATGAATGACAGAACTGGTTTCTCTGATACCGTTTAAGTGCTCGATATAAAATTTGGTAAACATCATCGATGCAGCAAGAGACTTGTGATGAATGACAGAACTGGTTTCTCTGATTGGGTGGAAATCTTGGTGGCCATCTTTAATTTATGCAAAATCTTTAATGATATATATCTCGGATACCATTTAAGTGTTCTATATGAAACTTGGTATACAGCATCGATGTATCAAGACACTCGCAATGAAGATCAGTTCCTCTGAATGACCGGAAGGATAGGCGGCCATCTTTAATTTATGCAAAATCATTAATGATCTCTCTCTGATACCGAAGTGTTCGATGTAAAATTTGATATACATCATCAGTGCATCAAGAAACTTACGATGAATGACAGAACTGGTTTCTCTGATTGGGCGGACTTTCTACATCACTAAGGAGCCACTGTTCAGCGACTAATGTTGTCATACTTGGAGACTTCAACAATGACTTTGCTGTCGACTCGGCTGAAACAACCAAGATAAACGACTTCTTCCAAGAGCATGGGCTCTTTCCCTTAATCCACATCCCATGCAACCACAGATCTTACGACAACCATTGACCAGATTTTCACCAATTTCAAACTCACAGATATACAATTTGGTGTCCATGAAACATATTATTCATATCACAAGGCTGTTTGGTTTGCCATCCACCCATCCTCATCCTCTGCTTGATCACAGATGGAAAGAGACAGACAATCAACAGGTACACAGGGATTCATACAGTTATTGCTATCAAAGACTTTTATTATTGTTTAGATTATTATTAGGGTTCAAAGCCAAAATGGCTTGAAGCCTTTTGTTTTTGTTCAGAATATTTCTGTTCTTCCGCCATATTTTTCGCACGCGCTATGTCAAAATATTTATTATAATCCTTCAATGCATCCAACATCCCACACTGAATTTATCATATTTTAATCTTTTACGAGCCACTGCTAAAGCATCTTCTGCATTCAATCAAATCTTTCAGGCTTTTACATGTACATATGCATTTTTCATTCATTGTGTAACAATATACACTGACTAAAACTGTCTGGCTGAGGGGTTGTTGCACCTTTTAGGTGCTGCCTCATGTTTTTAAAGCAGTGCTAAACGTTTTAACTTTGCTACACTGGAACAACATAGAGGCCACCATGTTTGAAGAATCGTGCCGTCAGCGTACACTAGTTCTTCTGCCTTTGGAGGTAAAAACGTGTCAATTGGCAGAGGTACAGTATTCGAGACCGTAGCTCACAAACATGAACGAGGATGATAGTGTGACGTGTCGGGATAACCTGGTACATTGTGACAGCCAAATGCAGAGCAGCCCGGCATGGTAGAAAATCTGACAGAATCAGGCCGTATTCTACAACGAAACTAATCTATAACATTGCATCTGTTAATCAGTCGGGGAATGGAGAGGTGCATAAAAACAACCATGTGCGGCTATGTTATCTCGGCACAGAGAATGCCCGATGACGTAGGAGATTACCCGCACAACTGAATATTACGCTTCCCCATTGGTTTAAAATCATGCCCAAAATAAACATGGCGGCGCCCTCAAGAAATTCTGAATCACATATTTTCTATGTTTGCGTCTTTCTCATTTATTGGAAAAAAAATGGGAAAAAATCTTTGTCTTGATTTTTTCAATCTATAGGGACTCTTGTATAATTCCCGCTGTGTTTTACCACAGAGTTTACGTTCCCTTTAATACAGATGATTACATCCTAACTGTCACTTCTCTTGCTCTATGTATCCAATCAGTACCTAATAAGTTAGGGGTTATCCCCCCTTGTATTGTGATTTATTTGCTCATCAAGATTGCATTGATTAGCCTCTGTTGTGTCCCAATTTGATGTCCCACATCAATGCTGGATAAGACGTGATCGTAATCTGACTCCTACGTCATGGACCAGAGGTTACGGCCTCAAAGCGTTTCACCAGATCTGTCTTATTTGTGTTAAAAATCCAGTTTTATGTCATTTTTCTTAGGAAAAAATATGAACTTGTTTTTCACAAAGCTTCTGTGTATGTTTTCATGCAAGTATTTGGTGGGTATTTGGTAGGACCTTTGAGAAATCAATGCTGACCATCAAGCTTTTCCAGTGGCTAATACCAGCAAAGGCACAAAGCTTATTTTTATCCATTGTTTGCAGGGTAGTGTAGTCCTTGAAAATTCCAGAATGACCTTGAAAAGTACTTGAAAATACTCAGAAGATTGTTGCGTTGCAGGTGTATGACCTTGACATAAATTCAAAAAAACATTGAAAGTTTACTGCCTGAACTTAAAGTTTCAAAATCATTTTCTTATTACAGTTTCCATCCGAGTATGCCACTGATAGCTACATCATCCGGTCAGCGTCATTTCCCGTGTCTTGGAGATAGCGAGGGCTCCGAGAGTGAAGATACGAACCAGGACAGAGAATCTGTTGACAATTCTGTCAGACTCTGGTATATATGACTATCCATATCACCTACATGACACGTGTCCGGAGCGTGGAACTTTGGTGGTACCACTGTGCTGTGGTATGACAGTTAACTGCCATGCTTCCCTGGGTGAATTGGTGGGAATGAGCAATGATAGGCTGCATGTGAACAATGCCATCAAAAGTTCAAAATTGCTGGGTTGAGAATCTCTCTACATGCACATGTATGAAAACACCGAAAAAGGAGCACCGTCAACAAGACATGTGATGACCTCCATGCACGAGCTTTTCTCTAAGGCATAAAATGGACTGAAGACTGACACATTACAGTGGAGTTAATTTTCTATGAAGACAATACAAAACTTTTATCTGGGACGATATTAGAGACTAAGATTTCTGCTGCCATTGTGGTTGACAGTGAGACTTAGAGATCTGCTGTCTCTGGACACCGGAAGGGGACTTAGGGATTTGCTTCGTCCGTCATTCAGTCATTCCGTCGCAGTTTCCTTTTCACTGCAATGACCCAAAATGATTTGTCTGATTTACATCAAACTTAGACAGTTGGTTGGTATGAGTTAGAGGGTGGCTGGAATTGTTTATCTGTGTAATCCAATATGGCCACTGTAGCTAGGTTGAGTCATATTCAACCATGCTACAGTGTGTTGGTATGAGTGAGAGGATGGCTTTGATTGTTTTTTGGCAAATAGATTATGAAAATTATTCCTTTAAATTCTTCATTGTTTCGAATTAATTGTGAACTTTGGTACAGGAAGTGGATAACTGCGATGGACCAATGTGGTATTTTTTACCACCAATTATTTCTTTTTACTGGGTGTTTATTTTCTTTAAGTGGAATTGCCTGATACCCTCCAGAAATCAATCACAGCAGGGATATTTAAAATATATTCCTAAAAGTATTGCCTAATGAATAATTGATCTTTTCTATTTCATTTCTGTTCATAATGCAAGGGAGATAATTATGAACATAGCTTTAGTTATAATAAGCCCAGGATGGTCTCCCTTGATGTGATTTATTAAAGACTTTCTCTCTTGATGTGACTTTCACTAATAACTTGCCAGTGACAGATTTGTGACAGACCTGAACAGAAATTACTGATTGGGTAGTAAATACATGAGATTTAATATTGTGATTGTTGATTTTCATTGTTTGAAAACTCTAGTATGAGAGTGAATTCTACTCTCACATATTGGCAACTTGTCACAAAAGTTGAATTTTCAGTTATCAATTTTCACAACAATTTCTTCAAATTGTTCATCTTGAAATTATTTGTTCATTAATTGTTATTTCTTTGAATTGTTTTTGTATAACTATATTCAGTTTTCAATAAAATTGTATATTGTTGTTGAGACAATAAAATTTAATTGAACTGAATTGAACTATTACGAGTAACATCTGGGAATTTTGTGCTTGTTTTGTGCAAACACTCCTGTACAGGGTGAGTCAAAAAAAAAAAAAATGACCACCTGTGGTTTTGTTAATTTATTCATCTGAAGATATAATTGATTGTGTATATGAATATAACACAATGAAGGGTGCTCCCTCTCTGTGCTATATCCATTTTATGTTTTATTTATGGACAAGAATATACAGATAATGTGTATATACCAATGACGCTCATGGATAGAAAGTGCATTCTCTACATAATGTGGGAATGCATAAAGGTAATGCAGCATAATTGAGCTCATTATCTACTTGTAATCTCATTTACAGGATTTCTACTTCAAAATACAAAATGCCTACAACCGATTGGAGCAATCGAGGTAAACCAACAGCATGGTATATATCGGGGAAATACATGAAAAATTTGTATGAGCTGTTTGCTGGTATTCTCCGAGATCCCATAAAGCTCATCACGACAATTCTGCCTTCTCAAATTTATATGGATTGGCATTTAGTTCACGGATATTCACAATATTTCCATGAGATGGTCTTTTGATATTTTCAGCCTCCCGATAAAAAAAACAAAATATTGGTTGGGAGCAGTCCTTTGAACTTCCTGGAGAAGAACGCTATATTGTTTACCACATTGGTATACATGTGCATGTGTGACTAATGCCACAGGACCTACAAAGTAGGGTAGGCACTAATTAGGACTCCGGCGCGAACTGAACTCTTGGAACACTCACCCCCCCAAGTTGAAATCCTGCCTATATTAAGAATCAGCAGTGATTTTCATCAAAAATCACCAGAAAATTTCATCAAAAGTAGGTCAGCTCAGAACTTGCTGGTAACAGTCCCCTAATGCACCTTAGTGCCAAAAATCAAGGTTCTAATGTCAACGGTTCTCCGTATTTTACCAACAAAAGGATTCGGATGGACTCACTCACTCACTCGCTCACTCATTACCGGACAATTTGCAAATGAGAGCCTACTTCATAGGAACATGCGCATGTGTATAATCACAAATGGCAATATTCTGAAGTTGTTTCTCTCAGACAGCCACCTGATTGAACAAAATTCAAGTTAACCCTGGAGCTGCACTGATGTCACTGGAAGGTGTAGTGAGACAGCAGTCATGGCAGTTCACAGTGGTTCATTTATAAAATCTCTTTCCTATCAATTTAACCTAGGAATTATTTTTGATCAATGATAGCGTGACTATTTTGACCTGAAGTTCCCAAAATTATCATAAATTTCACCAATAAATTCCTGGAAAAATAAGATAATTGAATCGATATTTGTCCTATTTATACGAGTTATCAATAGTTAGAAAAATCGCACCTCATGTTAAAGAGATAGGAGAAGGAGTGGGTGAACGAACCACTGTCTCAATGCGCCTGCCTGTGCTATCGGCAAATCTCCATCGTTAAAGGATTAACTTGAATTTTGTGCAAGTTGGGGATTAAAAAAACAACAAAAAACCCCGTAAAATTTCACAAACAAAATGAAAGCATTTTTTTTTTCTTTTTTTTTTAATCTGGCATATTTGGTTGTTTTACTCAACAAAGTTATCAATTGAATGGAAAATTTAGAACTTCTACAAAAATATCTGGAAAATGGAAGCTCATTTTATGGGAAGAAAATCATTTAAATTTGGATAACTTTATACTCGATCTGACGAGTATATCCACATATTTCTAATCCCAGAGAAATAAGCCTTCCATTAATTTGTAGGTATAAATTTCATAGGTCTTCCATAAAATGGCCAATGTCAGTGAGTTTGTGAAAGTCTGCTCATATAATGCTTTCAAATTTGTTAATCGGTAATCAAAAACACCGTGGGGCTCCCGGGGATTGACCTCGGGTGTCGTCGTGTATACTCCAGATCATGGTAAGAATAGACCTTAGCCCCTCAGAGAGCTTGTCGTAAGAGGTGACTAACTGGGGCACCCGTGAGGTTCCCAGCTGTGAAAAGGAATAGGACCCCACCCGTGGGATCCCAGGTGTTAAAAGGAATAGGACCCTACCCGTGTGGTTTCCGGGTGTGAAAAAGAATAGGAAACGTCGTGATATGACTGAAATAGTGTTGAAAGCAATGTTAAATCATATTCACTCACTCTCTCACTCAAAAACACTACTGCAGCAGCCCATATATAAATGAATATCATGTAAATGCTGTCATTACGTGAATATTCCATTTCATCATATGGGATCTCTGTGTAGTTGGTAAGGATGGTACTGCAACATATTGGTATATTTTTCAACATGACATGAAAAAAATAAGTTTTTTTTAACTATCCACCGAGAGTCCGTATTCCGCAGTTTTTATGGCCCCATTTTCAAGTTAAACTTTTTGGTGGGATTGACCACGTTTCAAACAACAACAACAACAAAGATGTCAGCGCCTGTCATTTTCAATTTTTCTCAGAATTTTTAACTACAATGTGGCCGTATCCTTCAAATCTTACTGATACTTCGTGTGACTTGTCTTTCAAACATGACAGTAAAGTCAGTTTACGTAGATCTGATACAGTTAGCACTAATTATTTGGGCTCCATATCCGATTATAGCGAAAACAATAACGGGGACATGGAGCACAAGTTCGGCAAAGAGCACATATGGCCAATATCTGACGTCCTTCTGTTTTCACGGTGAGTATAGGTAACAATGAACTAAAGTTTTGTCCCATTACGTTCCAGGTTAAACAGGTTCAGTTCGCCGCTGAAAAACTGACCTTCTTGAACTTTAGCCCGGAACTACACACTGATGTTTTTGATTACCACTCCTCCCACTTCACGTGGTATGTACCATACCACACTCACGTCCAATTGATTTTTGATAACGTAAACTGCCTTCTGAGACGAGCCGTTTTCAACCGTCTGAGCTGGTCACGTGGGTATCGTCGTTTGATTGTGCCCTGAAAAGAACACAGGCTCGGGACTGTCACAATTTTTTCAGAAATTAATCGACACTTACTAAGTTAGCGAAACACAATAAAAGTTAGTTATGATATTATCCAGTAATAACACAACTGAGCATTTAATGCGGGATATGCTTACCACGAACATCCACCTTTGGCGGAAGTGACATCATTTAGTTCGTTTTAACCTAAAGGAATGAAAATTTTGAAACTCTTGACACCACAGATAGGTTAATATCTGAAGAAGTACTGAGGGTAATATTTTAGCCAAGCTCCAAAGAATAAATATTTTGCAGCTAATTCTGTAACCAACCCCCCATCTTTGCAATCAGTGAAATTTGACATCTACACTATATAAGTCCTAATGCGCTAAAACATCTTTCTGGTTAAGTTAGGGAGTAATCTGGGCACAATTCCCCATATATGTGTACCACGTCCTATATGACAGTTAAGAAAGAAAATGATGTAATCGCAGGCATATCAAGGGAAATAACTCCATCAGTCAAATGTGATTTGTAGATCGCGGAGAGCTAAAATAGAAGCGAATTTGTGAAATTTCAGCCTGGGAATTTGAGTAAATTTGCTGACTGGTCGGGAGATCAGTTGCAAATTTCACGTAAAATTGTCTCCGACTGAAATCTTTGTCCATATTCATCTGTTTCATATAATTAGAGCAAACTGCGGAACCTAATGACCCTCCCTCCCGCCCGGAATTGCGAGCTTGTGGAGGGGAGGGGGGGGGTGTTTTTCGAGTTATTTTTAGTAATTATACCACTGTGATATCTAGCACTTCCCTTCTCAGCATCCTCTAACGGGACGAGATAAAAATTAACTGCAAAATTACGATCGCCGTGGATATAGAACACCATATCTCGGGTGAAATACACAAACTTTGATAAAAAACACCTATTTCGGGTCTATCGTCTAGGATTCCCCTAAAGGGCCCCATGTGTATGAAACTCACGAGTTGCTCAGCATTTTCATCGATACTGATTATTCCAATTAGATAATATTGCCAAACATTGATGACTGAATGAAATATGAATCAGCAAGCTCCGTCTTTATTTCACATCTATAGGTAACAATGAACTAAAGTTTTGTCCCATTACGTTCCAGGTTAAACAGGTTCAGTTCGCCGCTGAAAAACTGACCTTCTTGAACTTTAGCCCGGAACTACACACTGATGTTTTTGATTACCACTCCTCCCACTTCACGTGGTATGTACCAAACCACACTCATGTCCAATTGATTTTTGATAACGTAAACTGCCTTCTGAGACGAGCCGTTTTCAACCGTCTGAGCTGGTCACGTGGGTATCGTCGTTTGATTGTGCCCTGAAAAGAACACAGGCTCGGGACTGTCACAATTTTTTCAGAAATTAATCGACACTTACTAAGTTAGCGAAACACAATAAAAGTTAGTTATGATATTATCCAGTAATAACACAACTGAGCATTTAATGCGGGATATGCTTACCACGAACATCCACCTTTGGCGGAAGTGACATCATTTAGTTCGTTTTAACCTATAAAATATGTGAGGTCCATGACAATCCCGCATGAGACAAAACCGACAGTTAACAAAATATCCACGGACGAAACCCCCACAGACAAAACCCCCACAGACAAAACCCCATAACGCGAAAATTATACAAACCCCCTGCAAAAAATATTTTGTAGAAATTTGTCTCTCAACAATTACATGTACTGTATAGGCCTTTGACTTTTACTTCATTATTACTCTTATATAATAATATATATATAATAATAAATGCTTTATTTAATGAGGGTTACACAATCAGTCAGAGACTGTTCTCCCTTGAGGCCCTCAAGAGTACATATTATAATGAGCTATTATTTACAAGTACATTATTATACACATGAATATACATAGCAATGGTTGATAGCCACAATGACAGTATCTAAGATCGTTAGCACGTTCTGATGTTTTATATATATATTTAGAGCACATCATGAAGTTTCACTATTTACAAAATTATGTACAAGTCTCTTGAAAGAATTCACAGACTCGGCATTGCATATATTTTGGGGTAAACTGTTCCAAATTACTGGACCTGAGTAATGAAGGCTTCTTTTGTAATATTCTGTCCTACTTTTAGGTATGTGAAGATGTCCTGCACTTGTTGATCTTAGAGTTCGAACAGTAGTATCAGCAATTTTCTGGAAGAAGTTTGATGAGGGGTTCACATCTGAATTTAGAATTTTGTATATTGATATGGCCTTTTGTATAAATAATCTCTCAAAAATAGTCATCCAGTTCAGTTGCTTAAAAAGTTGATTTGATGGTGTGAGGAAGTCGGCATCAAGTATAATTCTTGCAGCTCTTTTTTGGAGTCTGTGAATTCTTTCAAGATGGCAGTCAGAGGCATTTCCCCAGATTGTTAGACCATAGTCAATATGTGGCTGAATATACATGCTGTAAAATAAACATTTGGCTTTGATTGATAGCAGGTCTTTGTTTCTAAATAAAATTCCTATGAGAGATGATATCTTCCTGGTAGTTTCCTCTATATGTATATTCCATGTCAATGTATTGTCAATGTGTATTCCAAGAAGTTTGGTATGTTCGACAGTTTTAATTGAGACGCCATCAACTAGTATTTTAAAGTTTTCTGGATTAGTATTACACAGTCTTTGTGGGGTGCCAATTAGCATTGCCACAGTTTTTATTAGATTTACAGCCAGTCGGTTTGTTGTACACCACTGATTAAGCCAATTTATGTCATGATTAAGGACCATCTGTACAACTTCTAGAGATTTATCAGAGTGTGTTACTGTAGCATCATCAGCAAAAAGCTCTATTGAGGACTCGGTACAATGAGAAACATCATTTTCAATTAAGAGATCATTTACATAGATTATAAACAATAAAGGTCCCAGTATTGAACCCTGTGGTACACCTGCCAGAACTTGACTGGATGCTGAATTTTGTGTTTGCAGTTTGACTATCTGCTGCCGACCAAGTAAATAGGATTCTTCCAGACAACTCTCACTAAATGAGAGCGGAGAACAATAGGTCAGCTGTTCCATCCGCTGTCAACCACCCGTGCAACTGGAGAGGGATTCCTATGCTGTAACATTTTCCGACACCTATTTTTCTTCATAAATGGATTTCTGTATGTCGAAATTTTACGTAACTTCTCGTATGTTTTGTGAAATAGGCATCCATCGACAGACAACTAATGCTGTATATTGTCATCATGATTTCTGTCCATCTGTTAACATTCGTAAGCTGTGCTAATCTATAGGCCTACCGGCATGGGGCAAAGACTATTCATTTTGAGTTCAAGGCCAAAAAACAGTAGATGTGGATTGTGATGATGAAGAAGGTTAAGTTAGCCATGCAGCAAATTTTGACCAAAGGGTATGTCTGCATCATGTGCATTGTCTGTCCGTCTGTCTGTTTGTCCATCTTGCTTGTTAACACAATATCTCTTGAAGGATTATTGTCAGGCTTTCCAAATCCATATAACATATGCAACTGGTTTTTGGCCTGAAGCCTATCGGAGATGACTGACCTTGACCTATTTTATCAAGGTCAAATTCCGGTATTTGTGACATCTTTTGAAGGATTACATCTAGGCTCTCCAAATTCATACTACATATGCAACTGATGATTAACTAGAAACTTTCCCATTTTAGGTGACCTTGACCTATTCTATAGAGGACAAATCCTAGTTATTGCGATATATTTGTTTTATTTATTTATTTCACGTCAAATCTCAACAGGTCCAGTTAGCCCAGTAAACTGAGATGATAACGATGTAATATTAGTATATGAATAACAATATAAAACTACAGTAAACTATCCTACATAAAAGACACAAATACGTCGTAAGTATGAATCAATGTTGAATAAGGTCATCAGGATAGCACTATCAATAAAATAATTGTATGTACATTTGCCATGATGTGGCATTAAGTTGTTAAAATAGGTGTGAGTCAGTACACAAAAACTGGACTGTGGATCTTCATGCGGCCCAATAGTGGATAATATAACTTCATCTGTCTTGCAACTCTGGGGCTTGATACAATATTTGCTGAGTTCAGTATGAATAGTTTAAAGAGTTCACAACCTTAATTAAGAAGATCTAAGTCACAGTATTTCTGCCGATCTCCAAGTATAGCTAGATGAAACTCTTTACAAGGAGATGTACATTGTATGATACAATATTTGCTGAACTAAATATGAATAGTTGGCTTTGAATAGTTTGCTATGGCTTTGTCATATAGTTTAAAACATTTAAAACACAAAAACTTCATAAACTTTCTCTAAATCTTCTCTAATCTATCTGACAGAGTTGCCTGGTATGTGGACCATAATTCAGAGCAGTATTCCAATTTCCAGTTTATGACGTACAAATACAGCAAATTAACTATGTACTTGAACACTGGTAAATGATTGGGAGGTTCGACAAACCCCAACATACTTTTGACTTTGACAACAATGTTCTCAATATGTAGATTGAAACTGCAATTTTCAGACAACATGACGCCTACATCTTTAACTTCTTTTGCAGATTTCAAAATACTGTCACTTGTACATATATAAATAAAATCCAACTAGTGTCTTTGTACTAAAATTAAAGTGTACTTAATCAGCTTGAGCTGTTTACAATCATCAATATTTTTGACAGACTCAAAAAACTTGCTTCAACAAAAAGCAGACATTGAGAATTTATTAAAACAGAGGTTACACAATCAATTACAAACAGGACAGGTGCTGAAATGATATTTAGTGAGCATGGCTAGACTTTTCAAATTCACAGTTCAGCACATACAGTGCTGGGCATATATTATTGAAATGTATACGTGCCACAAGTCTCTTGTGTGGACAGTCCAGTTCATGGCAAGAATAGGCCTCCACACCTCCGAGAGCTTGTTATAAGAGATGACTAACTGGGGTTCCTGGGTATGAAAAGGAATAGGACCCACCCGTGTGGTTTCTGGGTGTGAAAAGGAATAGAAACCAAATGTCGTGATATGACTGAAATAGTGTTGAAAGCGACGTTAAATCATATTCACTCACTAAACCTTGAATAGACACACTATAAAATTAAACATTATAAAATTATTACATTTAATCTAGACATAATTATAGATTTAAACAACAATCCAGTGCCTTCAAAAAGATGCAGATCGAGCTATGCTGTATCTACACATCTTTGCACGATGCCAGAGGGAAACCCTTAACCAAACAAGTGAGATGGGTGACCAGGGTCATTCTGATTCGACAGAGATAATTTTCAGGGATGGCCGCAAGACCTTACAAGAAATCAGGATGAGATAAGTTACTTCTTTACATGTAGACGACTGATCCTAATTTTTCAAGTTGTGTATTGAGGATATGTACACAAATACAACTGTTACTGTTTTCCAGTAATATATTGATATCAAAATCAAAAATCGTAACTGAATATCTGAGATAGCCCCTCATTACGGGGCTGGAAGATACCTGTCCTTCAGATTCCCATTAAAGGTGAAATGCAAAGGTTTTTAGATTCTCTTTTTCACATTTGATATAGGTTGAAAAATGATAGAAATACCAGTCTATCTACTTCACTTGGTTTAATTTGAATTATCTCGTCTGCTAGAATCTTGTTAAAAGTTAGTACCCCTAGCACAGCTGAATTCAGATTTGCAAAATGTCATCGCTTATCTTTCCTTGATTGTGACGTCACGTCAGACCATCCGCCCGGAGACTGAACGTTACAACTGTATTGACGACCGGGTAGATGGTCTGATGTGACGTCACAAACGAACGTCAAACAAGGGCAGATAAGCGATGCGGATTTCATTTCTGAAATCGGCTGGGCTTGAGATGCCAACTTTGAAGCACTTTTCAAAAGCTACCAGGAGACAAAATACTTCAAATAAAAGCAAACAGAGTGTTTGTGTCTCAAATCTCAACCTGCTATCACTAGTGCCAATATTCCTCCATTTTGGAGATCTCCTGCAAAGAAATTATCTCCCCTGATCGTCTCGTCGATCGTCCGCTAGGTGGCGTGCTCTCCGCGCATGCCCTTCCTCTTTTTCCTTTGCAGTCTTGGTAGCAAGACGTGTTTGAAAGAGCTCCTGTAAACAGTAACTTTTTGGTTGTTCTAGACGCACCCTAGGGTTATTTTTTTCATCTCCCGTAAGTCAGTATGGCTAACGTAGTCACCCAAACTATCAAGAATAGTAAGAGATGTGAATCATGTCGTCAGTTTTGGCCCGTAAGAGATTCGCATTCATTCTGTTTTAAATGCAGGGCACAGATCTGCTACAGGCGGGTTACATGTGCAGAATGTGCAGGCTGGGACGACGTGACCTGGATTAGCTATGCTGCAGTACGACGCTGTCAACTCCTGAAGGCAGCAGGCGACCAGAGGAAAGGTCCAGCCGAGAAACTAGAGGCTAATCAAGCCCTCTTCAACGACTTAGCGCTGAACGAGGACTCACCTTTATCGACTGCAAGCCCGTGTATACAACCCAGCGGTACAGTCGCACAACCTATGGAATCGCCACAAGTTAAAGTACAGACCAGTTCGGCTCAAGTCACGGCCCCACGGTCTACTTCAGGTTCACCAGGAAGAACGGCCCCACGGAGTCTACTGGGAAGCCCTGTTACAGTTACGGATCTGGGACACTCTTCGGATATCAGCTCCTGCCTATCCAAGTCTCCACGACCCAAGAAAGACAAGTCTTCCAGCCGGGACCCGGTGAAAAACCGGGACCCATCCAAGAGCCGTACCCCGGAGGCACAGACCGGCACGGCCGATAAAGACACAGCCCTGGAACCTAGGTCACGGAGCCCGGCACCAGCACAGCACGGCCTTACGCAGCTCGCCGAGACCACAGCTCGGAGACGTCACGGCCGTATACAGAACGCCGGGAGTCCGAGAAGCCACGGACTTACAGGGAGCGCCGGGATTCTGGGAAATCACGGCTCTATACAGAGCACCGGGATTCCAGCATTAAAGCACCTCAGGACGGGACTACAGGCCGGAGCCGTACCCCGGAGCGACAGGCATCACGGACCTATCCAGAGCGCCGTGAAACTACATCAGAGAGGTCACGGACTCGGGGAGAACGGACCTATCCAGAACACCGGGAGTCCGCATCTAGCAAGGCACCGACCCATGGAGAACGGACTCATCCAGAGCGCCGTGAGTCGGCTTCTGATACTTCTCGGACTCGTACAACGGAACAGCAACCCGAGACTATCGTACGCAGAGGCCGTAAACGGAGCCGTACACCGCTGTATGTTCGGGATTCTTATCCTGAACGTCGACATCAGGAGAGAGACCGTCCCAGACGTCAGAGTCCTTCACCTAACCCAGACCATCGGGGTTACTACGGCAGAGACCCTACTCCGGAGCGACGTTATACCCGACGAATTAGAAGCCGTTCCCCGGGCTCCCGTCAGCACGCACGCCGCACGGACTGCGAGGAATGGACGGTTACTGACTACCACCGTCGTTCTTCTCCGACGATTACAGAGAACCAGGAACCCCGTAATCCGGAGCATCGGGATACACGCAAGTCCAGACATGAACAGGGACCTGTAGATCACCCTTCCGGATCCAGATCCAGGGATCAGCCTGCTACTTCTGCAGTACCCTTAAAGTCAAGTCTGGGCAAGAAGCACAATCATCCTCCGACGACACAGCTTCCTGCCGTTACAGTGGTTCCTTCACCGGAGGTCCATGAGGTGACACGATCCCAGTCTTCTAACAACGCTGAATCAGATTCGAGCAACGAGGATCATTCACGGCGGTCTGCTTCCTCGGCATCCTCGTCTCACGGGGAGTCTCCTTCCCACCGACAAGCGGAGACAGAGGACAAGGACGTATTAACTTTCAAGGCCAGGATAGCGGCAATCTACACTCTAGTTCCGGAGATGCCCAGGCCGGTGGACGGCGAGGAGAGGCAGTCTCTTGATCACCCACGGAAACGGAGAAGACTGACAGCGGCATCTCTGTACGGGTTAAACAAGCCTTCTGAGGATGTTGCAGCAACCTGCGCACCATCACCGGCGGCGACCAATTTGTACGAGGCACTGGATCGACAAATGAAGACTTCGTCATCCTTCCAGAAACCCGGACCTTATAAAACTTACACTCTGCACGGAGACAATCTACCGTTCAAACCGCCGAAGTCCGATTCGGATCTGGACAGACTGTTGAACTTTTCCAAGACGCCAGCAGTGGTACTTCAACAGAAGCAGGCCTGTGCGGTGGAAGACATGATGCTGACACAACACAGAATCACGTCTTGCGCGGACTGGTTCCTTACAGCTATCTCTAGGGTGATCCAGGACCCAGATGTGAGACATAAGGACGGATCCCTGACTTTCTCACGGCCCAAGATGGATTTCCTCAGCGCCTTTGTCGACTCAATGAACAAGTCCAACGCTGATGTTATGGAGACAGGGGCCTTTACGTATGCCACGATGGTACAAGCCCGACGTGCGGGATACCTGAAACATCCCAAGTCCGAGGTATTGGAATCAGTAAAGACCGAGTTGGCACAACAACCCCTGTCATCCAAGTATCTCTTCAATCAGGCCATTTCCACGGTCATGCCTGCCGTCAATGACGAGAAGACTTCCCGCATCATCGGCGCCTTAGTTCACGGGAAAGGCAAAGGCAAAGGCAAGGGCAAAGGTCAAGGCAAGTCCACCAGAGGAGGACGGTCTGGACAGTCTTCCCGCCAGGACTCAGGCAGTCTACCCAAGCAAGACAGCCAGCCTAATTTTCGTTCTTACGGGAAAGGACAGTTTCGTGCCAGAGGAGGAAAATCTTCCGATCGGGGCAGAGGAAAGCCCGACCGTCGGAACTGACGGTTCCCAGCCTCAGCTTTTAATCCATCATTTCATCCTTCCCGATTTTCAAGAACTCAGTCATCCGGTTGTGGGCGGACGTCTACAGATCTTCTGGCAGAACTGGAAACTTATTACGGACGACAAGTGGGTCACCAGATCACTCAGAGATGGAGTTTTCCTCACTTTTCTAGAGTACCCCAAGCTCATCACCAGACCCAAACCATCACGCCTTCCAGTTCGTCCGGAACATGTGCAGACATTATTGGAGTCAGTCCAGGTGTTA
This sequence comes from Hanleya hanleyi, assembly GCA_036873755.1. Lineage (NCBI taxonomy): Eukaryota > Metazoa > Mollusca > Polyplacophora > Lepidopleurida > Hanleyidae > Hanleya > Hanleya hanleyi. The sequence continues at coordinate 22,195 of JAVTVY010002324.1, forward strand.
TTGGACAAGGGCGCTGTCCGAGAACTACCCGTGGAAGAGGAGAGTCTGGGATTTTACAGTCAGGTCTTCCTCGTTCCCAAGAAGGACACAGATCAGCTTCGCATGATTATAGATTTGCGTCGTCTCAACGACACTCTGGCACCACCTCCACACTTCAAAATGACATCAGTTCCATCATTGCGGTCCCGCCTACAACCGGAGGACTGGCTAGCCTCCATCGACCTCCAGGACACCTACCTTCATGTCCCCATTCATCAACGGCATCGTCGGTATCTCCGATTCATCATCGCCGGGAGACGGTTCGAGTGGCAGGTCCTACCGTTCGGCATCTCCATCGCCCCCTGGTGTTTTACAAGAGTCACATCACCAATCATGGCCTTCTTTCACCTGAGGGGTATCAACATAGAGGCATATATCGACGACATCCTGGTTTGGGGGTCAGAGAAGTCAGTACTCAAGTCCCAGATACAGTTCGTCATTCAAGTCCTGAAGTATCTCGGGTTTATCCCACACCCAACGAAGTCGGAACTCGAGCCCGCTCAGAGACGACAGTACATCGGGGCAGTATTCGACACGCGGATGCGGATTGTCCTGCCCCCAGAAGACTGTTGGACAAAAATTCAGCTTGTCAGCCGAAGATTTTTATCATCCCCATCACAACACTTACGTCTTTGGCAAAGCCTGTTGGGATTGCTGACATCCACTCAGGATCTGACGCAGTACGGACGGCTTCAACTACGCCCGCTACAGTTTCATCTGCAGCCGTATCTGCGAGCTCCAGCTATCAACCCCCGAGTTCCAGTTCCTCGGTATCTGCATCAATTCCTGGAATGGTGGCAGTCCAGGGAGAATGTCATGTCCGGAATTCCACTCCGCTGGGCACCGCCGGACAAGAACCTATTCTCCGACGCATCACTCTCGGGCTGGGGAGCCCACCTGGGAGAATTAAAGATATCCGGCAGGTGGTCTCCACAACAGAGGACACAGCACATCAATGTACTGGAAATGGCAGCAGTGAAACTGGCACTCGTCCACTGGAGCCCTCAACTGTTCGGCAAGTCTCTCATGATCGCATCAGACAACACGACAGTAGTGAGCTACATCAACAAGTTGGGGTGGACGAAGTCCCGACTGTTGTTCCAGGAGACGTGGTCTCTCTTCACCTGGGCACAGATTCATCAATGCCGGATCCGAGCACGACACGTACCCGGTCACTTGAACGTCATTGCAGACAGCCTTTCTCGTCCGGACAAGATTTTGCAGACGGAGTGGCACCTCCACACAGAGGCTTTCCGTCAGGTGGCATCAACCTGGGAACAGCCCCTAGTAGACCTGTTTGCAACAAGGGACAACACTCAGTTACCGATCTTCGTCAGTCCGATGCTCGACCCGCAAGCCTGGGCAGTCGACGCTATGTCTATCAACTGGGACAACCTGATCGCTTCCGCATTTCCACCGATAGCGCTTATTCAGGCAGTTTTGAACAAGATAACAGAGCACAACAGTGTTATCCTGCTAGTGGTACCGTGGTGGCCACATCGCCCATGGTTCCCGTCATTAGTTCAGCTCCTGACCGACTTCCCTCGCCAGCTACCTCAGTGGCGCCGACTATTAGACCAACGGCACGACATTCTGCACCACGATCCACAGTGGCTCAACCTTCACGTCTGCAGATTATCAGGAGATCCCTTGCAGACCAAGGGTTTTCAAGACCAGTTACAGAGGCGATGGCGACATCAAACAGATCATCCACCTCTCGACTTTACCAGGCTAAATGGGCTTACTTCTGTACCTGGTGTGGGACCAGAGACATCGATCCCGACACTGCCTCTGTTCCAATAATAGCTGACTTCCTACTACACCTGCATCAAGACAAGGAATTCAAGCTAAGCACCATAGAAGGATACCGTTCTGCGTTATCACGAGTCCTAAAATTGACACGATATTAACGTTGCGGCTCTTCTCCAGTCTTTCGCCTTACAGTCCCGCCGGACAAGACAACTACTACCGAAATGGGACCTTGGAGTAGTACTCAGTGCGTTTCTGCAGCCACCATTTGAACCGTTACAGTCGGCTACAATCAAGGCTCTGTCCTACAAGACAGTCTTCTTAACAGCGTTTGCTCTGGCCACTAGAGTTTCGGAGCTTCACGCATTGGAACGCAGTTCCCTGGCATGGACCGCAGGTTGGAAAACCATATCCTTTCGTCCAATTCCGGAATTCATCGCCAAGAATGAATCAACACGTCTGGGACCATGTGCTCAGAGACTATATCAGATCCCAGCACTTACAGACTTCGTGGGCCCACTGGAGAATGACAGACTCTTGTGTCCAGTGAGAGCTCTACGATGCTACTTACAGAGAACAGACTCTACTAGAGGGTCCAGACGTCTCCTGTTTCTATCTCTACAGCCGGGAGCGTCTGCAGACATTACTAAAAACACAGTTGCAGCCTGGTTGAGGAAGACGATACACTGGACATATCAACTCGCCATCGATGCTCCTCCCCTGTTGTCGAAGGCATCATCTCATGAGATTAGAGCTATTGCAACGTCCTGGCCACTCTGGAAAAATTTGTCACTGGACGATATCGTCCAAGCCTGTGCCTGGACTGTAAACTCTACCTTCGCAGACTTTTATCTTAGGGACATGTCTGTACAAACAGACAGGGTGACTACGTTAGGGCCGATAGCAGCAGCCCAACGTATAGTCCACTAGTTCCATCAAGAAAAGAGGGGGGGGCGCCGCTCAAGCAAGCAAGATCCCGACAATTCGGTAAGCATGAAAGACAGACCATGTCGGAGACGAAGGGACTTCAAGGCATCACGATGGCATCTGATTATCTAGCCAAGTATACGAGCAAAGGGTAGGAACAGAGTCCACCTCTCGCCGTATTACTTGTAATTCCTTGAACTCCCTACGCCTCTATACGACACGGGAATTATCTGGATATTACTAAGCATACTAGATTTTAAAAATCAGAACAAGACGTGCTCCGCTCAACCCAAAAAGCAAGTCACAAGACCGGCTACCCAACCTCCTCTGTTGGGAGTCTGGCACTAGTGATAGCAGGTTGAGATTTGAGACACAAACATGAAACATTTAAAAACAATGTTGGTGTTTGTTATCAAATCAAACCTGCTATCAACGTTCATTTGCCCAACCCATCCTCCCCTCTTTGCTCGGCCTTGACACAAAACAGGTCTTGCACAGCATGGGAAAAAGAGGAAGGGCATGCGCGGAGAGCACGCCACCTAGCGGACGATCGACGAGACGATCAGGGGAGATAATTTCTTTTCAGGAGATCTCCAAAATGGAGGAATATTGGCACTAGTGATAGCAGGTTTGATTTGATAACAAACACCAACATTGTTTTTAAATGTTTCATATTTGGGCTGATATTTCCATCATTAACTAGCCCGCGAAGAATATAAATAGAGAAATATGAAAACCTTTGTATTTCACCTTTAACATGACAATGTTGACTGCCATAACATGCCAATCCGAAACTTTGACTATGAAATGTATTTTTATATGCCATTTTGACAGGATGTATGGTATGGCATCCTCTTTTTGTTAACTTTGCTTGCGATTCTGCTGGATTCTTCCTAAATTTGCCTTGGCATTGTCACCATGTGAAGATGTGAACAGCATTTCTTCGCCATTTGGATGAAGCCTGAGTGTGCTGAAGCCATTGATTATAATGTGCTGTATGATTTCCTGAAAACTGAATGATCACATCATTGATCAGCTGATCTGATAATGATCTCTTTCCCTTCCCTTCAATGCACATAACCATATTTATCTCCAAGACTATAGCCCCCCCCCTCCCCTCCCCCACCCTTCCTTTCTTCTTTCCAGGGTTTAGCCATGTCTACTGTGAGTATGTTCAAGGACATGTCTTTGTTTCAGTTGAGCTCTTGTTAGAATATGACATCGCTCACTGTGACATCACACTGGCACGATCTTGGATATTTTTTACATTTTCTCGTAGAGATTGACCCCAAGATATATTGTGGAATGTTTCAGCTCCTAGCATGCCAAGTCAAAGGAATAAGAAGAGCTTGACACCAAGATATATTGTGGAATGTTTCACCTCCTAGCATGCCAAGCTCAAGAAATAAGAAAAATACTGAAGTGCAATGGTCCTATCCCAGGCCTTAAATGTTCATTTAAACTCTTCATGCTATCATCTGATCAAAATTTGTATACTTTAACTGTGCTAATTTTATTTCCCAGGAGACACAGCAGAAATCCGACATACAGTAAATGTGACTGGACAAACACCTGCCAAGCTGTACTTGTATTTACATGAAGACTGGCCCGAGGCTGCTGAAGCCACTGACCAGATCAGCTGTATCAAGAAGCTGGGGAAGGCTAGAGTTGTGTGTTGGTATTTATTTTATTTTGTTTATGATTAGTTTACTAGCTAATCTGATCGGGTAACAATGTTTGAGGAAGGGATCGAGTGGCGGGACAGGGTAATTATATTTACATTTTCTGGTAGATCTTGACCACCAAAAGACTGTTTATTGGTTTAAACCTTTCAGCCCTCTAACCTTAAGGATAACGCAACTATTTAAAGGGGGGGGGGGAATCAGCCCCCCACCCCCCCCCCCCCACCCCACAGCTGTGCAATAATACTGCATGAAGACTATCTACATAACATATTCTGAAGTTTCAGTTCAGCATGATAATGGTCATCTGTTTATTTCAACAAGTTTGTTATATTCAAACTGTTCCATGGGTGACGGCCAAAAGCATTACAACAATATTACATTCCTAATCTGTTAATCTCCATACTAGCACTATGCATGTGTATACAACATCATGTGATGCTGTTTGGCCAATCACAATAAAGTCCTGTTTGCCATAATGACGGTAACCTGATGTACATAATCCAAAATATTTCCTCTGTAAACCTGGTAAAGTCTGATAAGAAGAATGCTGAATAATAGTGGAAAACCTATGTCACAGCTGTGGTCACCGTTGTAAAACTCTTTCCAAAACTAACTTCCCCAAATTGATCCAATCTCATTTCCATGAATGCTGGAAAACCTATGTTTTTCCTGAGTGGCCGGCTTCATTTGATTTCAAGCACTACATGTCCGTCTATCACATATTGTAGCTTAATTGTATGACAGTCCACTCATACTGTCATTTCCTTTGATATCAACTTGATCAAGGAACTAAATCATATATTGACATGTGTTTGAGATAGCTAAGGCCGCTAAAATAGATTCTGTGTTTGTAGGTTGTGAAGATATTCAAATTATAAAAAAAAATAATTAAAAAATGATCCTTCTTTTTTAAATGGCTATTTTCAAAAAAGTATTCAACTTATCGTAACTCACTTCATCATTTCAAGTAGAAGGAACAGGAAATCCGTGTCACAGTTTTGTCAATTCCCTGGTCTAATTCTTATTCTATTGACATTTAATTCAACTTCAAAGTTCAAATCTGTGAGTTGCTAGATTTGGTAAAGAAATATTCCATTAAATGTCAATAGAATGAGACTAGACCAAGATTGATAAAACTGAGACACGGGTATTTTGGAGTTGTCTTCTACAGGAAATGATGATGTAAGTTACAATAAGTTTTTTTGAAGAATTTTAAAAATTAAAATTAAATTTCAAATTAATTGTTTTTTAAATCTGAATATCTTCACAACCTACAGGTTTACAGAGAACAAATTTATATATTCGGAATCCTTAAGAAATGCGCTTTCAACAAATATATACATTGCCAAAGCTATAGGGCATACATTTAGCTGTATGAAGATAAATTTTAGAGGGTGTGTAAAAGAGTGTGCAGGAAGGATCAGTATCTTGAATTGAACACACATGATGAAATATACTTTGGCTGCATAAAGCAGATCCCCTAATAATTCAATCCCCCTATTAAAACTCAATCCCCCCAAATTTTTTTTAGGAAAAAAATCAGTGTCATTCTCATAAATTTGAGCACTAAAATATTGAAGAAATAATTAATTATATTTGGACGAATTTCAACAATTTTGTCAAATTCCTGTTCTAGTAAATTTGATCACTCCCTGATTTTAAGGATGTAATCAGCCTCAAATCTGGAATTGATGTCTCTGCAACTCCACAAAAGTGACATATGTTACGACAGGTACAAAATGGAACATTTGACCACAAAAAACTAACTTTTGTCTTCCATTCAGGAGAAAATGGAAGGAATTGCTCTTCAAAACTAAAACATATATTCAATGGCGAGACAGAAAACCCGTCGAAGTATTAAAGTTCTCTGAACAGATAGTCTTGCATTCAGGTTATATGGCGACCCCACTACATGTATCATCGAATATAATACTCATGAAAATAGCAAACTTGTATGCTGAAAAAAGCACTGGGTATAATTTACAAAATCCATCGATTTTGAGGATGATTACATCTTTAAGTTTGGAAATTTAATTTCTTGTGATTTAATTATTAGAAGGTGTACTGTACCGCTTCTCAAAATGTACTATTTTTTTTCCATCTCCAGATGAGCTGAAGAATGTGACGGGGAACTACACCGTGCCCCAATTCAAATATCCGCGTATCTGGCATATCATCTATGCAGATGCTTACACATGTGACCCTGGTCGCCCAGTCTCCCCTGTAGAGATGCCCAATTACATCCAGTATGAACTCCAAATATTCAACCCGGACTCCTTGGGATATCCAACTGAGCATTTCAGCGACGAGGAAACTGGTAAGAATTGGGTGCTTATTTATTGCATTGAGGCAAAAAAAGAACGGTCTTACGTCTTGTATCGCAATCAGGATTTCTGTCGATCAGTCTGTTCACTTTTGTAATTAAGCTGTGTGATATCTCCCATTTCCAGATCATGGATTGGTACTCCAAATTAATTAATAAAGTTTGTCTATGAAAAAAATAACCTGGGGAATGAGCATCAATTATATGACTGAAAAAAGTAAAGTGTAAACATGAGTGACTGTGATGTGGAATTGATCAGGTACTGAATAATCAGAGCTGTTAAGGGTAGAGTCTGGTCTTTAGGACGTAATTTTCGATAAAAAAAAAATCAGTTTTGGGATTTTAACATTTTTCTATTCTCTCTAAACCTATAATTTTCACTTGGCTTTGTTGTTTTTGTCAAATAACTTTAATTTATATTTAGTAATTATTGAATGGCTTTTTATCGAAACACGTTTTCGCGGAACAATGTAGTTCTTTGTCTGGGTAAAAATTGATATCGATTAATATTTCACTAATTTTGATGAAAGCTTCAGTGAATTTTCTTTGGACTCTCAACACAATTATCTACTTTTCAAAGTCTTAACCCCTACAGGAGCTCATGTGGATAATACTTTCTGATCAAGATCATTTTGTAAAATATGACATCATTATGCCCCCCCCCCCTCTAACTAGAGGGGGGGGCATATAGCGATCACTTTGTCCGTCCGTCCGTCTGTCCATCCGTCTGTCCGTCCGAATTTCTTGTCCGCGCAATATCTCGGTTAATATTCGATGGACAGGATTGAAACTTGCATGGAATGTGCCCAGTGCCTCGTAGTTGTGCAGCGTAGAGTTTTTTCCGAGTTCCGGTATAATTTTCAAGAGTTATGGCCCTTTTTCTGAAATCTCTGTGAATTGGACTTGTCCGGGCTGGATCTTGGTTAATATTGTATGGACAATTATGAAATTTGCAGGATATGTGGTCAGTGCCCTGTAGTTGTGCAGCGTGAAGTTTTTCCACATTTCGCGTATATTTTCAAGAGTTATGGCCCTTTTTTCTTCAAATCTTTGTGAATTGGGACTTGTAGAGCTGGATCTCGGTTAATATTGTATGGACAAGTATGAGATTTGCATGATATGTGGTCAGTGACCCGTAGCAGGGATTCATAGACGTCCATTCTTACTACCGTTAAACGGTAGTAAGAAAATGTCAAAAACTGAATACAGACAGTAAAAACTCAAAAGTGTACGTTTTGGGCAAGAAATACTCAATATTTTTGACGAAAACTCAATCCTCGAAATGGTGCAAATTATTTCAATGATGTGAAATCCATCGCCGATCCTTCGACAATCTGGCTTCGAATGTTTGGGGATTTTCAGTTCTAGAAATAATTGCCAAAGTTTTGCCAATAACACGCTTGATACAGAAAGCGGAAGTAAACTCAGGTGTGAGACATGCGCAGATCACGATGACGACGATATAACGACAGGGTCTTGACTACAGTCATAGGGCGCACACAGTCTGCGACACGTGCTTTACAACAGAAGATTGGCTAACCCCAAATCAAGCGCTCCCATTGGTCGCTGATTGACAGGAAATCTGTACAACCTGCATGTGAAGAGCAACTCTGCAGCCCAACGTGAACTTGAGCAAGAGACTACATAGACACGACAAACTCCACGTGCTTTCTGTTTCAGTTGGCGGGACGACGGGAATACGAGAACAAATTTACCATGTGGTTTTCTTCGCTGATAGTAGTGCGATACACTTTGAAATAAAACTACCGGCTGTGTTCTAAAGTTAAAATTTGAAAAGAAAACTCTTTTCATTGACGTACATGACAGAAGGAGCTTATGCGGAGTCCAGTTTTCGTTTTTATACTTTCGTAATTTGTGAATCTCCAAAGACTGACCTGCCAGTAGTCACCATCACACAAACTATATTCAGATTATGGTCGAAATATTGCTAAATTCCTGGACCAAAATGATTTAATAATAAAAAATACACTGTTTTATTATAATTATAAAACTTTTTTAATCGTTGTAAGGACGAAAACAGGAATCTTGAATAAAGTGGCGACAGAGTCCATTTAACCCAGGTTCTGGCGGTTGCTTACATTGATGACATCCAGCATTCTGTTAAATTCTGCGTAACCTTTTCACGTAACCTTTGGGTAACGCAGTCAAGTTTGGCGTAACCTAACCAATAGGTTACGCACCTGCAGTACCCGTAACCATTTTGGGGGTTACGCAATGATCTCTAATGTCATGGCCTGTACCATTGGATTAGATTCTTTTCCATCACACTATGTTTTAAATTTATGTCCAAATTTAATGTCTTCATTATATTTCTCAAGTTAAACATTAACCAGCAGAAAACTTCTTAAAATTTTATTTCAGTATTTCATTATAAATATCTATGATACGTAAGAACTAAATAAAACACGTTACCAGCTTCACCTGAATGCGTTATTAATCACGATTAATTATATTTGGATTTTACAGTGAAATGTATCAGAGGTGAAGTGTGCCAGACCTGTTGGCAGTTTGTGGGTTTATGTGGTGTTTGACTTCAGTATGACAGAAATTATTTGTTAATATCTTAATTGGTAGGGTGGTAAAAATATCCAAAAACTCAATATCAGCTTGTGGATGGGCCGTAAAAACTTGGAAAAACTCAATTTGAGCATAAAAAAAACCTCAATATTTTGTATTGGGTAGTAAAAATTTGGACTTCTATGAATCCCTGCGTAGGTGTGCAGCGTGAATTTTCTCTGCTTGCGGTTATGTTTTCAAGAGTTATGGCCCTTTGTTTATCAAATCTAAGTGAATGGGATATATTTATTTGTCCAGGCTGGATCTCGGTCCATAACCAATTTGAACCAGGAAAATGGCTATATTATATGTTATTCTACATTCCTAAGCAGACAACATGTAGGTCCTGAAGTATGAAATTGCCCCAAAAAGAGTGAATTGGGTGCAAAATTCAAAGTTCACTGATTGCTTCGTAATTTCACCACAATATACTCCCAAGGAATGTAGGTCTCATAACCAGGTCACATTTTCGGATTTGGCGAAGCCCTGGCGACCATCTCGCATCGAAACATCGTATTATCACTTGTTGGTTGATACTTGGAATATGTATTATGTGAGGCATGGCAAAAAAAGTGACTGAAACAGAATTTTTATAATTATCCAAATTAGGCCACCAACCAATAAAGAACAGATCAATGGCGGGGCAGTGTCGGATTAAAGCAGAAGGGGGGGCATACAATTGAGCAATCTCTGATTGCTTCCTTCCTGTGTTCATTAAAATGATTAATATTGATGTTTTTTAACACAGTCGGGTGTGAAAATGAGAATTATATGCCCCATCAATGTGGAGGCTGAAATAAACAAGTTCTACTAAATATAAAACACTTGCTTGGTCGAACGATTTTTACACAGCAACACTTATTTAAAAAACAGAGATTTGTCTCTCAAAGTTAGTTCTTGTTATCTAAGCAATCCAAAACTTTCCATGAAATCATCTTTCCTTTCAGCTCTACTTCTGTGTAAAATTTCATGATCACAGGGGAGTTAGAACTATAGTGAGATGAAATCACACTTTTAAGATCCATGTCTCCCCCTTAAAGGTGAATTGCAAAGGTTTACAAAAATTCCTGTTTATATTCTTCATGGGGTGTTTAATGATGAAAATATCAGACTATCTATTTCGTTTGGTTTTATTTGTAGTATTTCGTCGTTTCGTTTTATTTGTAGTATTGGGTCTCTTGGTAGCTTTTGAGAAGTGCTTCAAAGTGGTATCTCAAAGCGGGCCGATTTCAGAAATGAAATCCGCATCGCTTATCTGCCCTTATTTGATGCGGATTTGTGACATCACATCAGATCACCTGGCTGGACATCAATACGTTCATTCTCCGGGTGGCTGGTTTGACATGACATCACAATCAAGGAAAGATAAGCGATGACGGTTTGCAAATCTGCATTCATCTGGGCTAGGGGTACCAACGTTTTAAAAGATTCTAGCAGACAAGATCATTCAAATTAAACCAATCGAATTAGATAGACTTGTATTTCTATCATAATTCAACCTATATAAAATAAAAAGGAGCATCTAAAAACTTTTGCATTTCACCTTTAAATGGGAATAAAATGATGAAATTCATGTGGTTAAACTTTTATTAATTAATTTTCATGTTTAGAATTATTCAGGCTCATTTCCCAAAGTGAAATGTTCTTTTATTTACCATATGAAGCAGAATTTATATGATTCTTGTATGTATGGAAGAAAAAAGGTGCATGAAAGCATGTTGAAACTTTTCTTAAAGTTCCAATAACTAAAGAAGATTGTCATACAGAGCTAAATTTTGTTTTTTTGTTGTTTTTTTTTTTGTTTTCACACACGAGAAGGGCACTGCATGCAAATTGCAGCATCTGAATATCCGACACTGATAGGAGCTAGTTTAGGGCCTTATAGGCATATATGGACATGATCGTGAGCTACCACCTTAATCATGTTCATGAAAAACGATAGAAAATAATGTTACATGTCTTCTATATTTATCTACATAATAATGTGTGATCTACTATTCGCAGGTTTGCTGCGGTTCTACCAGTTGCTAACAGTGGCCTATTTTGTACTGAGCTGTATATTTGGTGCCCGTATCTGGCAGGCTATCACTAAAGGTGGACCGATGCAGTTAGTACTCCAGCTTTTGACGGCCTCTATGGGCCTCCAGGCTGTGCTAGCCTTTCTCATGATGATTCATCTACACAGGTGAGACAGGCTTCATCGGTGTGACCAGTATTATTTTGTGGCATCATTTCCTGGCTGCTTAATTATCGGAGGGCTCAGTAGTACGTTTCAGACTTGCCAACTCTTAAGGAAGTTCCATGAGTCTACGGTTCCAGAATTCTGCTGTGACCTTCAGGAAAAGCTTATCCTAAAAGAACATGGGTTAAGTGGGAGTCTGACAGAATAAAATCCAGATATTTAACCCAGGATAAATGGAGGTGTCTTATGGAACTTGGACTTAGAACTTGGCAGCTCTAGGGTCACTCTCTGTCCATGTCTGCGTGTGTCTTGCTTTCTCGTTTGCATGATAATTTGAAAACTATTGAATCAAGTCTCTCCAAAATTAGAACGAAGATATAATTGGGGAATAGCATTCATCCTATTGATGTTGGAGATCATTAGGTCAAAGGTCAAGTTTTCAGCAAACCCAAAACTGAATCTGGCTTGACTGGACTATATATATTCTATCGTAGAACTCTCTATTTGACAAGCATAGTTGTCTTCCCTGGATATCATTTGGCATGTAGAGTTGTCTCTCCATGAGAGCGATGAATAATGGAAGCTATTATATCAACAGAGTAGTTCATGAAAAGGACCCTTTCTTCGCATTTTTCTTCCTTCACAGAGAATTTTCCTACCTGAAAGGAATCGATTTGAGAGAAAATTAATATTGACTCGTGTTGTCTTATCTGATCATTCTCAAATCCAGTGGGTGATTTGTGAGCTCAAGGTTCTTATTTGCCTGAGAATGTGGACTTCCAGGATTACCCATGGCACTGACAGAGTTCATACGCCTCCTGAAATGTCCTTAAAACTCCTGGAATTTAATTGTTAACCTGGAAAATCCTTAAAAATTCTGCTAAAGACTCCTGGAAAATTAAATGGGAAGTCCTGGACAACTCCTGGGATTTTCTCCTGCTGAAAGTGTATGAACCCTGCACTGAAAATTTTATCACCTTCATACATGTGTTCCTGTCACTGACCATAACCATGGTAACTGGATGTATTTCTGCTTCACTTACTAGATACTCCTCAGATGGCAGAGGTTCTCCTGTGTACGAACTGCTAGCAGAATGTGAGTAGCGCACGTTCTTTGTCTGTCAATCTCACTGGTCCGAGTCATACCAAATACTAAACTTGTATCTTCCTTGGTAGGCGCTCAGCAGGATGGGGATAGATCAAGGACTTGTTGACCCGGTGTCAGGATAATGTGACTGCATTGTCGTGATATGAATGAACATTTCTGAAAACGACTTTAAAATTCAACTCATTCACTTTGTCTATATCAATATATTATCTGCGTATTTCAGCAGTTCTGACTAAAGAAGGCATGTCATTAGCATCTATCAATTTGTGAATTAGTTCCTGTGGATATATGTTTGATAAATATTTTCTCTTATAGGAAAGTAATTTTGATATTCAATAACCAGGATTAATAAAATTTCAAATTTCAGAAATCAAAGTACAGACAAAAAAAAAAAAAAATATTTAAGATACCTCAACTTCTCTTGCATTTCCAATTCACCTATAAAGCATTTCTTTATTACATTTTATAAAATTTATGAATTTGACATCAATATTTGACAAAATTAGATCATTGGCAAGTTGGCAACAACATTCAATCACTTACCTTCATGTTATCATTTCAGTTTTTGACGTGTTGTCACAGTTTGCGATGTTATATATGCTCCTGTGTCTCTCCTTGGGCTGGACTCTAGCCAGCTCTCATAGAGCTTCACATTTAGACGTCATACGGAAAAAACCTGCCGCTAAAGTCGTTGGGGTTCTAGGTATTACTCAGGTAAGTTTTGGTTTTCAGCATT
>JAVTVY010002325.1:0-36501 GCA_036873755.1 Hanleya hanleyi
AGGGTCTGCTCAACTCTAGTCGTGATTCCAAACACAGCTGGTGGGATTGAGTCTGCTCCCAAATAAGCCAAATGAACATATTGTTATTAATAAAGTACTTTTTGTATTATCTCATATTTGTGTTGTGTTGCTGCCTAAAAGCAGATTCGGCCACAACTGGAATTAGCGGTCCTACGTCTTTATTCATGATAAAAAAACTTGTGTCATTGATGATGATAACATTTTACTTTTTTACACAATGACATTCAGATTAATAATTTAGAAACACTTAAGGATGTCCGCTGGTGGTAAATCAAAGTAATTAACTTTTTGAATAATGTGTGTTGTTGCATTCATAATTGTGTAATATGACGAAAAACAAAGAAAAAAATATAGGTTGGTGTGCATTTTTTAGCTGTAGGCAACGTTAAGTGGACTGACCCATACCCAGAAAACATAGGGAATAGCCCTAGTTTTGAAGCATATTCACGAAAAATTCATATAAATAGTATTTAACTTTTTCTTATATTCTAACTGTTTACAGCTAATCACAATGTCTATCAAAATTTATCAAATTGGATGGATGTTGCTGTGCAAAATTCTCGGCTAGAAGGCTTTTAAAGGAAATCCCCATCTCTTAACCCAGGAAAGGGAGATAACCCAAGAGAAAAAACAGGCAAAATGGCTGCCAAAGCCAAAAACCACCAGCGGACATCCTTAAGACAGTCGTATAAATTATAAACATGTTCAACGATAATTCCATAGTATCTATGAAAGATGATCAATAATCCGGATAACAGTTTAATGTATTATACTGATAGCTCTGAACACATGTATATACTGTGATTTAATTTTATTAGCTTGTTTAGGGATATTCCCCGGTTCTTTCATATTTGTTGGTTCAGTGTGATAGAGGAAAGAACTCAAAGTTAAAATAAAAGATTCCTCACCACAATTGGGGCGACTGCATATTAACATGATTAATGAAAGTAGAATTATACAACAATTTAACGTATAAGAGGGTAAATCCTCTAATAATTCAATCACATACAGTGAAATTTCTCACCATTAAATCAGGGGTGATCAAATTTATTTGAACAGGAAGTTTAACAAAATGGTCCAAAATCGAGCAGATAATGCATCATTCCTTTGTTATTTTGATGATTTTAAAGGGTGATCAAATCAGAGTGACTGACTGAATTTGATAAATTGGAAGGTGATTGAATTTTAATAGGGTGATTGAATTATTAGAGGATTGACCGTAACCATAGCAACAGTGTAAGTACATGTACCTGGTAGAAAAGGTATAATTCTTTGCACGGGATCTTTCTCTCCTCCCTCAACAGGAAACTTATCCAGTAATTCATTCTGAGAAGGAAGAAATGAAATTACAGTTATCAAACTACGATTTACATAATGTAGCCAGGCCTACATTGTTGGTTGGATGATAATGGCAGTAATTGTATTAGCAGATCAGGTATGTCATTAGGAATATGTTAACTACCCAAGATTAATCACACATGTTGACCAGGAAATGATATCTGTATAAACAGTACATGTACCTCCAATTATTCATGAGAAAGCATACTTCATTCCAACTGTTACATATTGTATCCTGATGTTCCGGATTTACAGGTCATTCAATAGAGTTAAGATAGTGCAATGAGTAGTGTATTGTTTGTTTGTATTACATGTACTTCAGCTACCTACATGTATGTAGATATAGTATAAAAACTCGGAGACCTGGAGCTCTACCTCAATGTATAAAAGTAGGAGCAACTTGGTTCTACATCAGTAGATACTTTTAAAATGTGCAGTGATCCAAAAATCCTCCCCTCTTGAGTCCATGTACTAGTTACTTTTGCCAGTTGAATAGAGAGAGAATATGCATCTGGTCAGCCACAATACATATACAACTGACTAATACATGTACACATACAGTAATTCCCCTAATAATTCAATCACAGGAAGTTCATTTTTCAACACTGTTATTGAAACACAGAGAAAAAATAACATTCTCATTCTTCATTAAATTGAAGAAAAGTCATATAATGACAACATGTGAAACTCTGTAGCTGGTGCCATGAAGAATATTGCCAGATACAATGTATAAGCCATTTTTGCTGCACTTCCGGCGATCAAATTATTAGGGGAATTACCGTAATCAGAACTGTCTCCGTGTATCTGTAATGTCAGATCACACACAGTAATATTACAGCTCTGAATAAACATGTTATTGTTTTCTAGGAGTGGATTCACACACTCATCCGGACGATTAAAGGAGATAAATTTCCCCAGGCTACATGTATCTGCATAACTACATACACCTAATATTACTGAGAATAAACACTACAACTGAACTGTACCTTATCAGGGCTTTTCGAGTTTAACGGGATAAGAGATATGAATCGCATACATTACAGTAGTGTACTTTTTGTCTCAGTAGCATATTGCAAAGGCAAACTAATTAACCCTGATTTTAACACCATCCTCCAATATATGTGCCACACTCATGACAGTGGAGACTAATGATGCTCTTGGGTCAGATGACAAATTTAATCGGAGAGAAATTATTGATGACATTTGTAGTTTCTGCCTGGAAATATCTTCAAAAGGTTTCCTCTAAATAAGCATTTTAAGACATACGCTGTTGTTCCCATTCATAATTTTACAATCTCTCCACTAAACTTTGGAAACATCAGTGATGAGCAAACTAGGTATTTTGTATTGGGGCTTGATTGCATATTCTGGAGTTTAGGCTACATGTATAAATTAGTAAAAAAAACCCAAACTTTTAGATGCATATACTACTGCAATACAATATGCAGGGTTCTCATTCAGTATAGGGTACGGCGCATAAC
Source organism: Hanleya hanleyi (assembly GCA_036873755.1). Lineage (NCBI taxonomy): Eukaryota > Metazoa > Mollusca > Polyplacophora > Lepidopleurida > Hanleyidae > Hanleya > Hanleya hanleyi. The sequence continues at coordinate 2,841 of JAVTVY010002325.1, forward strand.
GTTGGGCACACCGGTTCTCGTCAAATCACCGAAGTTAAGCAGCGTTGAGCTCGGTCAATACTTGGATGGGTGACCGGGTGCTGTACTGGCTGGGCTGATCAGTGTCCAGAATAATAGGAACTGTGGACACTCTCGTGTTCTGGCACATGTAGGCATCGTCGTGATATGACTGAAACAATGTTGAAAACGACGTTAAATCCTACTCACTCACTCACTCACTCACTCATTCAGTATATAAGTTGCAGGCCAAACTGCAACTGCAGGATGAGAGGAGGCTCAATTCATGCAAAACTTAAGTAATTAATATGTTGCATTGATCAAAGTGGGCAAAAGTGTAACTAGACTGGTAATTTAGCCTCCTACTATTGAGAACGGTTCAACCCTTCACACGTTTGTGGATGAATTACTCAGTTTAATACATGTATTCTAGCCAGGAAAGGAAATTGTTATATTTCACAAGTGTACAAAACTATATCGAATAAGCATGAATAATTCATGTGGAACAAACAGTTATTGTTTTTTAATGTACAGGCTACATGTATAATATATTGCCTATTAGAAATGAGGTCATCCTACCATTATTTCAGTAGAAACTACTTACAGCATGACAAACAGAATTATTAACCCATATTGAAGAGCAAATCTGAAAGTCACATTCTATCTCCGCCCAAATATCTGGGTTAGAAATTTAACAGCTTCTTAACATTCAAGTTAACAATGATCCCAATTGATTGAGTAAATAGAGCATTGGAACAGGAGAGTTTCTCAATCGCCACTTCTCCTCATAGACCTGATAAAGCTGGAGGTAAAATCAGTGTGTTAATCCATTCATCATGTCCATGGAAGTGGTACTGTGACAGTGCTGAAAGCTTAATATACATGTATGTCCACTGATAAGTGTCCTTCAAAGATTAAAACATCAACCACTGCACAATGCATGTTAAGACTTCCAGTCTGGAGTGAGTGAGTAGGATTTAACATCGTTTTCAACAATGTTTCCGTCATATCACAACGGTGCCTACATGCGCCAGAACACGAGAGTGCTCACAGTTCCTATTATCCTGCAGTAGCACACTGATCAGCCCAGCCAGTACAGCACTTGGCTTCCAGTCCGGAATACAGATGCTGCCTTTGCATACTTTAGCTGAAAAATGCCGTTTTTTTCTGCAAAAATTGCCCAAGAAAGATGCCATTTTCTCAAGAATGGGTACATATACCTGTCCCTCATTACCCGATTAACACAATATATACATGTAGTTGATTACCATTTTTTTCTAGCATAAAACCGTGTCTGCTTTAATTTGTTATAAACAACATCATTTATTTTACATAACGTGCATGCAATCCTTTTATTGTTTGGGGCAGTTCAGGAAGGTATTTGGTGTAGAGATGGACCATCCTTCGTCCGAATGCGTCCTGGGAGGTGTCATTTTGTAGCTCTCGGGGTGTAGACCTCGATTTGAGGGCTGTCCGCGTCATCTGTGACGTCATCGGTTTCCGTTATATTTTCAAGAGTTATGGCCCTTTATAGTTAACAACACAATATTATGATATTCATTCACGAGATATTATGGTAGGGAGAAAAGATCAAGTTAGAAATATATAGAGGCCTACATGACAGACCAATGTCAACATGACATGATGTATTTGAAGTGTAAATTCAGTTAGCCTAGGGAGATATTTTTGAGATAAGGTGGTAACACGAACAACCAATTGGTGACAAACTACATGTATGCACTAGCTTTGAATCACTGACCCTGAAAAGACAGGTCAATATCACTGATTTTCAATAGGCTTCCCCTCTTTGACCATGCATAGATACATGGCTGAAGTTTGCTATCCTAGGCAAGTCATTCAGGAGATATGGTGCTCTGTGATCTCATCAGACCTTTCAATAAGTTTGCCAAGGTGTGAGATTTGAGTATCCGCTCAGATGATACGAGCCCCTAAAACTGCAAAATTCTAGGCATCATTTCATAAAAAATTTCGCTTTTTTGTTTTCAAAAACAATTAACATTTCACCCTTCACAGAGCATATAAATGAATACTTTCTAAACAAGTCCAGGATATTTTTGAAATTACAGACTCCTTTTTCTGCAAACTGGAGCAATTTTGAATAATTGTTGGTTATTGTAGAAATCATTCTGTTGAAAATTTCCAGAGCTTGAGATTTTGATATAGCTGAGTGAGAGCAGGAGATAGATGCCAAATGTGGGAGTCGGGTTCTGTCTGCCTCATGCATATATACAGGTGTGAATTGTTTGTCTGCAACTCCTTTTAAAGCATATAATTATGCTTTGAGATATGTTACATATAACAAGAAATGAAAACCTGAGCGGCTGAAGTCCATTGACATTGAAACAACTGATTTGGTTTGGAACCTTAACCTTCAGTACCTGGCATGAAAAGCAATCCAGTGACAAGGTACTCAAATTTGTGCCAATACGGTCAAATTTCCAGAAGTTATTTTCTGGAAAATAAATTTTAACTTGACCGCAGATGTCATCACCTATAGTTGGAATGGCTTGAAAAACAATCCCAAGCGAGATTCTTGAGACAAGATATCCACATACCAAATTTGAAGAAAAAAATCCATTCAAGTTTTCATAAGTTATTGTCTGGAAACGAAATTTTAACTTGGTGGAGCCACCTATAGGCAGATCGTCATGAAAACAATCCCAAGCGAGATCTTGAGGCAAGGTACATGTACCCACAAAGCAAATTTGAAAAGAATCCGTTCAGTTATCTAGAAGTTATTATCCAGAAACTGGATGGATGCACGGACACATGTGTAATCTCACGGTGATCATGGAAAACCATGGCCTCATTTTGTCGGCATGCCTGAAACGATTCCGCAAAACACACTTCGGCATTCTGGACATGACGCTGCGTCATACCTATTTCAGAACTGTAATCACACTGTGTCTGATTCTAATGTGACGTCATGGACACCTGGTCAAGTCACCCTACTGAATCGACAAGTATGATTATAGGTGAAAACCGCCGGTCACGTGTCAAATCACAGTCAATGGTAGGTTTTTCGGTGCTTTCATTATCAAGCGTGGGCGTGTCTGACCAGACGACAGTGACCACAGCCGAAAATGAACTATTTTCAGCATATCGATGACAGGTATGGTTACTGGTGTCCAGTCATTTTTTGAAGGAGAGATATCGTAATATATTGTCACAAAATGTAGGGTTATTACTATTTCAAGTTAACAAAAATTTTAAACATTTTTGCGGCGAGAGGTGTTTTTAGGTGTTGGTAGACAGTCCATGGTAGGTATTAGCATCGAATTATAGTGTGAGGAAATGAGCACAAAATGAACACGTGGGAACTTACTACCTGCCTCATGTATCACTGACTCATTCATCTCTCGATTCCTTCCACTTGTGTGTGTTTAAGAGGAATATGAACCATTAATAGTTTATTCTCTGTCTGTCTGATATTACGACAGTCCATGGTATCATCATCGGACCGATCGACAGTCCATGGTAGGTCAACATGCACTTGTGAATGATGCACAGAGAGCACATCGTCTGATCCAATGATTCGCCAAATGGACTGTTGCCAAGACAAATGGTAGCTACCATGGACTGTCGACATATCTGATATATAATCATATGTTGCCTCATTATAACATTGCAGCTGTTATGCGGCTTCAATGTGAAGTGATCCAACCTACAGTTCATGGTCGCATGACAAATGGACTGGTGCATTCACCTATAATCATACTTGTCGATTCAGTAGGGTGCAAGTTGTCCGACGTCAATAGTCATTTTCATCTTGTTCTCTTGACAGAATTGAAGAATCTAACATAATATTGGTCCTTATTCAAAATGCAAGACTTCACAAGTTGAAAAGCCTTTGGCAAAGGTTGCAGGTATCATGATGTTCAATTTACCAGAACACTTAAAAATCATGCTACTACCTCTTGAACATCACAGCCACTATGAATCACAGTTAGAATACCAAATGTCAGCCACAATTGTTTTAATCAGGGACATTTTGGCAGGTGACCTTTAAACATGTTAAAGAATCATTTTCCGATTTGCTGGAAGAGAGCATTGTAGATAACGTACTGTATAGTAATCTAGATAACTCTCACCTGGAAGTCAAAGAACCTGCTGTAACGTCTGTACACTGTATGAGTCGTACCATCAGACCAAGTCACTCGGATCACATACACCTGACCAAGGTAAACAGTCAAATCAGCTTTATACAATACAACAATATTGATCTACCATTACAATGAACATTAAATATCATTTCTCTTAAATATTCGTATTTTCACGGTTGGGATATTTCATGCATGGTTCTATTATATAATTGAAAAGTTTCAAGTCTAGACCCACTGTTTTTATTTGAAACAAGAAATATGTTAAAAAAAAGACGGGTGAGAGAGTTCAAATGGGGAATGTGCAAAATGCTTATTCTGCATAATGAGTAGTCTTTGAAGTATTTAATTATGCAAGAACATGATGAATAATTGGCAGAAAAGATTTTGCAAGTGTAACCATTTGTTCCAATACCACCCGGTGTTGTTCTTCACCAACAGAGAAGGAAGTTTCAGTGTCACATGTGTCACTCTCAACAATGATGACAATAACGAGGTCACCCAGCCTATCGGTCGCCTATAAGGTTAAACAACACAAACTATAGCTATCGAGGTGACATAATAGTCGGTTCCTACAGGATAAACCTTAAATATAAAGATACTATATAACCTAATCACCTATTAAATCTGAAGGACACTGGGCATGGGGAGTTCCGCAGAACTACAATTTCATGCAATTCCATTGGTTTAAAATGGTATCTGGTCAGTCAATTACATGAAATAGCGTCATTGGTTACTCTCCACATTTTGGTCACTACCATCATACATGCAAAAGAGGCAACTCAGAGGAAGGAGGATCTAGCCAAACATGCCAAAGCGAGCATACAAGACTCCGTCAAAAAAAAGCAATAAAACTTGCATAAATAGAACTTTATAAATGTACATATCCAAAGAGACTATTGCTGCTCATTTGCCTGATGAATTACATGAAAGATGGGACATTGACACGGTGTGTGTGAACATCAAAGAGTTTACTCCCGCAGAAAAGTCTGACTTTGTTAGGTTGTAGAAAATATCAAAAGATATACCATGCGAAAGTATTAATATCCCTGCACTAAACCTCAATCACTGACAAAGTGAAAAGGCAGAACTTGTCATGATTGGCTTATTATGAGATTTCATAGAATATCAGCGAACATTTCACACAAATTTTTCATGGTGTTAGATCTAGAAGGTATTCCCCTGATTTACCATCTTGGTTTACCTAGATTGTGTATTGATTCTATGATGGAGTCAATAGCCCTGGGGACCGTTGCACGAACTGTGCGTAAGCCCAAGTCAGGGCGTAAGTCATACTTAGCATGAGCGTAGCTACGCCGACCCGTGTCACAAAGCCTTTAAATTTACGCGCAACTTCGCTTGCATGTAACCATGCCTGTAGTAGATTAATCTAATGACGTAGTTGTCAAATTTTATGTATCTTATAAAATGTACAATACTTTTGGAGTCAGAAAATGGTCGTTCTTTTACTTTTTCTCTCCCTAGCATACGATCTCTCAAAGACGATGTGCAGTATTTCGCACCTCCTTTCACAAAAGAGCGAATACAAGAGTTACGATCCTTAGCCTCAAACGCAGATTGCTCTGACGTGTAATTATCGAGGTTAAATATTTACAAAGTCCATTGTCGGCTATGACTATAGCACACTGGTCGAAACCTTGTATCCAATACTAATTAAAAATAAATTCCAAGTGATATTTATTGCAGAGGCGAAAATCTGGAACTTGCGCATTGCGTAACCGGATATGTAATAACGTCTGCCTTGCGTCAGGTTCGTGAAACGCGTGTAGAGCCGGGCGTAGTGTGAGCGCAACGCAGGTGTAAGTCCTTGCGTCGATCGTAACTTACGCAAGTTTCGTGCAACGATCCCCTGGTTTTTAGTCAAAGGTTAGTTTCTCATGACCTTGATTTTTCATAACATTTTACATGTATGCTGCATGTACATGTTCATGATGCAGTACTTATTAGTCAGAAATTCATCTCACATTTCGAGGGTCACTGATTTTCGGCAAAAATATGTTGGAACCATCTTTTCTCAGAGCAAAGAAATTTTGAAAATAACCTTGACATCATTTGTGTATTTTTGTTCTGACATTTCATACAAGTCAAAATCACCAAAACGAAATTCGCCCCAACAATTTTGCATGAGGTCACCGACGCCAGTCCCAATGTTTCCATTGTAAGCCAGTGTGCTTCAAAATAGTATATATTGAAACTTTTCGTTGACCTGAACAGATTTTTTCAAAATTTCAGAATCAAAATGCAGGAATTACACAAAGCTAGTTTGTGTAGTTACCCTATATTGCCGAAAATCAGTTAAGCTCAAAATGTGTATCCAATACCATATATAGATGTGGGAGGGTCGATACTTCATGTAGGAACTATTGTCTGGGTCTTTGTGTCGCTGAAAAGGCACAGGTCTAGACACGTTGTTGTCCCCAGACTTGGCTATTGTATGCATTGTCTCGTGATGCTTACATGAAGTATGAACCTGTGGGAGAGACACAGAATACTATTCCAACTATATTATCCTTGTAAGTTGTATTGTTTCAAAATGAAAATGGAGTTGACAATTTAACTGAAAACTGGTTGTTCTGTATTCACCAGCTAAAAATGTTAAATGTCTTTTTATTTTTGTTAACCTCAATAATTAAACACATGCTTAATTATTTGCCATCCAAGATTAGATGAGGGCGAGTCATGAGAAACGCATTTTTAACTAACAAACGACCCTATTTCAAATACCAGGATATTTAGGTTTTCGACTGTCAAACATGATAAAGTTAATAAAAAATATATTGAGACTACTTCCTTGGACTTAAATTTAGTTCTTTTGTATATTGTTTGTTCGACAGTAGAACAAGAAGCACCTTACTTAGCAAAGTTAAGTAGCAAAGGTTATCACAGCAAAATGTATTGAGTCAAACTGAAATTATTAAATTGTCTATCTTTGATAACATGTAGGTCAACATCAGTACGGTATATGTATAAAAGTTGAAATAAGCTTGAACATCAGTCAGGAGTGCAGATTCAATTTGCCCGAAAAATGACACAGCTTCATCAATTTCATTTTTGAATTAAGGCTCTATTTACACTTCTATAATATTCCTGATACCGCCTACACTCACATAGCCTTTTCCGGAAAGTGTCTGATCTTTCACTGATTAACTGCTGCTCTTTGAGGTTAAAGGTACGTAAAGCTGCTTCCGGGAAGTGGCCACCTCGGTTTCACATTTACCAAAGGCACCCGTAATTATTTTTGAATAATATATTGATAAACTATTCCTGAATATTTGTTTTAAAAACTACTCTCTTAATATTTTCCACATGAACTGATACAGCGTGTATTCGTGTACATTGGGAAGTTAATTTTCTAGAAATATAGAATATTTTATTACTAAAACTAATTGTGAAGTTCTCTGCACCAACACCCCCCTAGTGGAACAAGGGAGATACATGTACAACCCTTTCCGAATTGGGCTATACTATCTATATATACCAGCTTGTCTCACAATGTCCCTTTAATACTCTCGTTGTTCCGCCATGGATTCAAATCGCCCGCTAGACGCACATTGTTTGCATTTGCCAATTGTTTTTTCTGTGTGCCGGTTCATTTCAGATTCCTATTACTAAAGCTGATTGGTTGATAGCTGGGGATGTGATACCTAATGTGCCCAAAGAAAGGTGACCTGAACTGATAAATAATTGGGCTACTCGAATTATCAGCCATTTGAATTTGAATTCAGTCCACATAGGTAGTGAAACGACATGGTTGGATGAATGAAATTCAAACCGAATCGAGGACCCATCACCCCCCCCCCGCCTTCCCACCTTACCCCGTTCAACAAGTTAAATTCTACTGACATTTAATTTTGTGATATTGACACCATAGGGTTTAGCCGTCGAATCAAGTGGGGTGGATTTCTGCTTGAAAAGGTCGATGTGGCTTACTGTTCTGTACTCGTATGAATATACATGTAATACTTGTCAACTACCTTGGACATTTATTTCTAGCTCCTTCCATTTCAATAAAATGACCCAAAGAGAGGAAAATAAAATTGAGTATGATCTTTCAAAAACAAAATTGGTCAATGGTGGCTATTTTAGAACACTGTAAATTAACATTTTCAGCATGTTCCTTCGTTTACATATGCAGGATATCGATTATTAATATGAAAGCCAATTGATAAAGATTAATTTTGTACTTTCATGTTCAGACACCGAAATTTTAGGAATTTTCAATTTCGCAAAAACTGAGGGCAGATCCATATCCTATCTGTCACCAAAATTAATTTGGGTCATCGGGAGAATATACATGTAATTGATATGTCAGCATAAATCCACACACACACCACCGTTTTCTTTCAGTCACCTCTGTTTACATGAATGATTTCGGGCTAAATTCGGCAGATTTGAGCCCTCCAGTCATAGTCATCCACTTCATTACATGATCGGATGTTTGCAGCTCACAAGCGCACTGGAATATCATGAATGAAACCGGAATGCAGGACTATTCTCACGCGTGTAGATTACGGGTAACCAAATAACCGCTTCTACTATGATTTCAGTGTGCTTGTGACCTGCAAACATTCGATCAAGCATTGGGGAGGTGTGACAATGAATTGAGGGCTCAAATGATAGTCATACGTGTGACCTTCATTTAAAATGTATCTTGTAAGCATGCTCATTGAATGAGCTTCGCCGTAAATCATTCATGTAAACAAAGACTGAAAGAAAATGGTGGTGTGTGTGGAATTTATGCAGATATATTCAATGAAAGCTCATGTGGAACACGGGAGAAGAGCATTTCCCCGAATACATGTGCAACACATAAATTGGTACTCACAGGGTTTAGATCTCCCTAAAATGGGGCACACCCTCTATTAGGTGTGGCAATTTTTTTAAGAATGGGACAGAGGGTGGGGCATACAATGTATACCCGTGAAGGATGAGCAATCAGGAATCATCCCTGGCAGTAGCGCCTCTGAGAAGGGATTTCTTTGCTATTTGGGCGAAACCCAGTGTGAGGCAGTACAAAACTTAATTTTGTGTTTCACCGACCCGCCAACATTGGAAAACTGTATATCAGAATAAAAACAAAATTTCAAATTGCCCCTTTCATTTCTCTACGAAAGTTGGAACATTGATTTCAACCTTTTTTTTCTTCTCATTCCTGATTGTATGAAATAAGCTGTTGTATTCTATCTGAAACAATGTCGGCAAATAAAAATGACAGACAACTGGAAGTCAGCGAACTATTGTTGTTGTAAAATGCTGCTAATAGTGAATGGATAGAATTTAACGTCGCTTTCAACCATATTTCAGCTATATCGCGACGAACCAACTAAGCACCATCCAGCCAAGTGAAGTTGCATTCCTGTTACTTCAAAGACTACATCTCTGAGGCAGCATGGAAACAGATAACCTCCATCCACCCTATAAAACACTGAGTCTGAGGACAGCGCACAAGACACAGGCAGGTCGCTTACAGTGAGTGAGTGAATAGAATTTAACGTCGCTTTCAACAACATTTCAGCTATATCACGACGAACCAACTAAGCACCACCCAGCCCAGTTGTGTTCCTGCTACTTCAAAGAAGGGATCTTTGAAGCAGCATGGAACCAGACACCCTCCATCCACCCTATAAAACACTGAGTCTGAGGACAGCGCACAAGACACAGACAGGTCGCTTACAGTACAGGCCTCGTCACAATTCAAGTGTACCGGGGTAACACTGCGGGAACAGAGCCCGGCAAGCTTCTGTGTTACCGCGGGACTGCCCAAGATTATATTATCAGCTGTGAAAAAAAGTGCCGACAGCATGCCCCCAATGACCGGTCATCGAGTTTTTAACAAAGGCTGGCGCTCCATGTGGTCACTGGCTGGTCTCGGCAGCATTGACTGCTGATTTACGAGTTTACAAAGGCTAGCGCTCCACGTGGCCGTACGTGAATACAGGCCAGCTTTGTGGATTGAAAACGTCCAGAAGTAAATCAGGATACATTACGGTACTCATTTAAATTAAATAAAACAAATGCCAAGTGTTCACAATCACGTGTGCATTTTTATCATTTTCCCAATGATAATGTTGCCTCGTCAGTTAATACCGGTACAGAAGAAAAAACAGTGACGTCCAAGCTTCTTCCAAGCGTGCCAAATGCGCTTTTAATGACCTCATATTCTCCCGAAAACGCTTCAGATAGGGTACCATCGCCTATAACAAGAGTAGTCCAACTTGCATTGGTCCGAGGGTTCCCAATTATCCCAATGTTTGGACGGCCCGGTAATGGAGTGCTGGTAATCACCGCTTTGCGAAATCTGTCGCCTCGAATGGGAATTTCTCAGAAAAGAGAGCGGCGTGAAAATGACATGCCGTTGTCGGTACATTCCGTATGTAGGTCAACAGTAGTGCGTGATCGTTGATCACTGCTGTAGTATTTTTCGGCCTTGTTAATAGCTGCCAATCATTCCAAAGTGCCCCACGTGGGGCAAACATTTATATTTTCATGGTAATATTCATTTTTGAGTATTTCATGTCGAGTCCTGGTGCTCGATGTCTCGTACATTTCAATTAATTAGCTGCCAATCATTCCGAGAGTCTTGCGGTTCTGTTTAACGCCAATCAAGAAATGTTCACGGTTATGAACATTAATCTTTCAAATGCGCAAAAAATAACTGAAGAGAAAAGAATTAGGAACGGTTAATCAACTAATTATAAGAGACAATCGAATGATAACAATTGAACAATCTTTATTGTCGTTCTACTCAGGGCTTGACTTTCCCGTTGATTATTATTTCCGGGGTCGCGCTTGTGGAAACAAGCCGTAAAAAATATCCCTACTGTCCGTATGTTACAATTTATTATATGCATGGCTTTAGCTTACCAATATTTATCTTTGAATATCAGTTAATAATTTGTAGCAATCTGTATCAAGCTAGTGGAATTCTAATATGAGCGTTGGTACAACAAATAAAATAAAAACGCATCTGTTCATTAAAGATATTTACCACCTTTATTTATGGAGTACCGTTATCCTTCGTTTAGCGGTAGTCATCAGATTTCCCCCCGCAATAAATGCTGAATATACCAGACACTGCATGTTGCAAAATTCAGTCAATCATCCCCACTTCGTCTTTTTCGCTGTTTGTGTAAAGAAAGGAAGAGTGGCCTCGTGCTAAATTTGCATATGAATAGTTTCAGTAGCAAGTCTTGGAAATTCGTCACTGGGCTCAAACAGAGAATCACAAGAAAAGTTTACTCATTTACTAACGATAATATAACTGTTGTATATGGGCGAAAGTGTTCCTCGTGATCGCAGAACGTCGATCGGGATTTCGAGATCCTCCCTAGTGTTAATTTGTACTTCCGTGCACGACCAAATGTTTGTCTTTTGTCGAGCATCCTGTTTTACAGGGAAATAACTTTAGAGAAAAGAATTAGGAATGGTTAATCAACTCATTATAAGAGACAATCGGATGATAACAAGTGAACAATCTTGTGGTTGACTGTTCTGTTGATTTTTATTTCCGGGTCGTGCTTGTTGAAACACAAGCCGGGTCTAAGCCGTAATCAAAATGAAACACAGCACCCCTTCCCCAATGTCTCCTTATGATAGAATTTATTTTATGCGTGGTTTTCATCGTATACTGGTATTTATCTTTGAAACGTGGAAACTTTAACTCACATAATGTGTAACCGAAAGGCCGGTACTGCAATTGTAATTGCTTTATCGCGCGACTAAAAACTTGCACAGACGGACATTTTATGCATTCCGTTCATTTTATGCATTCCGTTCGTTAACAAGTGATATCAAGTTTTGCAGCTAGCAAAATTCTGATGTGATCGTTTGTTCAATAAATAAAGTAAATAAATTCGGCTAGCTGTTGTATTATTCAGAAGGCTTGCGGTATTCACAGCTGATAATATACATATAAGCTTGGGCATTCCCGCGGTAACAGAGAGGCGTTTCCGTGCTATGTTGCCGTTATCGAGGGCCGTTATCGCGGTACTTCTGAGTGTATGCATAAAGATATGCTGGCTGAATAGCGGCTCGTCAACACGTGCCGTCGGCGGGGCGCCTTTTGTTTCTCGGCCGACTATCGAGGTTTGAATGGATATTATGGAGCTACGTTTCGTCTGTACTTACGGCGCATGCAGACATAACGGGGGGTGGTAATTAGTCTAGTGATTAGGCTTAAACAGTACCGCGATAACAGTGCGGCAATTACCCCGGTATACTTGAATTGTGACGAGGCCTGTACTGTACAGGGGTGCAATAAGGACAAGTGATATTACAGTGCTAAACATCACATTATGAAAGTCCTGTTCTTATCAGCAAAATGCATTGAAGCAATGCTGCTAATACAATCTGATTAAAACTCAGACTTAATAACCACTCCTCTGTCGGACATGTCGCTAATTAAGATCTGGGACAGTCCCTATAACAAATCCGTCAGACGAACCCCGAATCAAATAGTTTCCGGGTCAAATAGTCGCCCAATGAGACGCCTCGTAGTATCGCGTGTCTGCTTCCCTCCTAATATTAACGTTGTTGTTGCAATGCAGTTATGAACTGATTTTATGGGAAACAAAATAACCGTACCTATATATCCAGCAGTGCAAGAAATATCCCTTGATCTTTTCACCTGGTCTGTCATTGAAGAGAGCAACGGGAAGCAAATAATAATCTTCGGTGATCGCTCATGGACTGAAGCCGAGAACTTCGTCAGTCGTCTGCATGGATTGGATTTTTCTGCGCCTCGTCCGTACACTCGGCAACATAACGATTTCCCGTAGCCGGTAGGAAGAACGGCTATACAGTGTAGAAAGCATCTGCAGTTGCTCCTGCTTTAACGCTGGCAGGTCAAATTCATGACACATCATAATTTTCGATCTCGCCTTGAACTTCGCCGCCACTGAATGTAGACACCCCTTCGCCTGTTGAGGCTGGACTGTGATTGGTCGCCAGTCTGACATGCGCGACAGATTTAAGATAGGGACTGTCCCAGATCTTAATTAGCGACATGTCAGATAGAGGAGCGGTTATTAAGACTGAGTTTTAATCAGATTGCTGCTAATAGTACATAAAAATATGTGACTTAACATACAGTTTTTGAAGTCAGACATATTCATGCACTCCGGGTCCATCATCAGTTGCATATGTGGTATTAATTTAGAAAGCCAAGCTATATTTCATGTTACATCATAATATAAATTATATAACCTTGAAAAAATAGGTTTAGTCAACTGGGATAGGCTTCTAGTCAGTCACCAATTGCACATGTATTATGAATTTGGAGAGCCTGTCTTAACTTCTTTAAAAATTACTGCTAATGTTACATTTAACCTTAATAAAACAGGTGAAGTCATTTTCATAACGCTTCTGATCCATCACTATCTGCATATGTGGTATGACCAGAAAGATGAACAGACAGACAGATAGAGACACAGATGACATGGACAATTCAGTTCCATTTGAGGCATCATTCCATATTATCTTCAAAGTCTAAATATTCTGTCAAAAATTTCACAGATGTGCCATATAGCAGTAATGCAGAAGTTCCACTCCAAAAATCTTTCCAAGTTTTCAGTCTAAAAAAAAGTTAACAGTTGTATAACTATGTTGTCAAAATGCAAATGTATATGTATGTGCCATTTCATCTCTCAAGTTTCAAGCAAATTCTGGGGATCTTCACATGAACAAAAACAAATGAGCATTAACGAAGTGATAATTTGTGATTTTACTCATTGAAAATTGGCCAGAATGCTAGCTTCTCTTCAAAGTCACTCGAGACTAAACAAGTGTTATTGGGATAACCATACCACTGTTCAAACAGGATCAGATTATTATTATCACCATTGGAGAGAGAAGAAGCACTGATTCTGTTTACTTTGTTGGCAGAAGCACTAGTCCCCTTATGTTAAGTGCATTATGTAATAAGTCAACCAGTTCAGATTAATCATTTGAATGCACTACATACACTATGTAGGCTTAGCTGATAGTGTAGGCCTGTAATTTAAAGGAGAATATCAGTGTTACCAGACTGATGGTAGATTATTTTCTCTGACCGCATTTTAGCATTTTTGTGTGTAAGCAGGGTCTGATTTAACCTAGACTTATTTATATTTAGCTGTAAAAACTTCCACTGCCACATATATGCCAGTGCTAGCAGCACCAATGTCCTTTCAATCCATTTTTAAACTATAATGTTAATTAAATTATGAATTGTAAAAAAGAATGCATTATGAAATATAAATAAAGCATTATGTTGATGGGTCACGAAATCCATATGGGAGGTCAATTCTTTAAAATCCTTTGTCTGTCTAACAAGATCACAATAATAAACTTCATGAAGAGCCAATAAATTGTGCTGTATAAGTCTACTGTCTGCAGTGCTACCCAATGATGAACAAATATCACAAAGCTACATGATCAAGCAAAATCCCCAGATCTGGCCTGGGAATGTAGATATTGGACTAGGTCCTGAGAATTTCACGTATTAAAATAAATGACCATTTGGCTTACAAGGGATGTGAATTATAACATTGGGAATGTTTTATTCATGTTAGACAAATTAGAATTACTTTTTCCTGATTCAAAGAAGTAAATTTCCATTTTTGTGAGAAAAAAAATCTTATTTTGAGAGGCAAAAACGTGCCTTCATGTTTTCACCAACACCACCAGAATCTTGTCAGTCCTTTGCCTGTCTTGCAAGATCATTATACCCATATTTCATGGAAATCAAAGAAGTTGTTTAGAAGATATCATGTTACACATGTTTATCTGAATTCAAGTCTTTAGTGCCACCTAGTCATGACCAAATACCACAAAAAACAAGCAGGTGAAATCTAAAGCCCTAGGGAGAAGGCATAAAGCATTCAATGAAAAAAAAATTAATCATGATAATGGTTAAGAAGGTTCTGATGTTAAGTTAGATAATTGAGATTTTTCATTTGAATGGCAATTTGGTTCCCACCGAAATAGAATTATCATGTCAGCAATCCTATGCTTGGCAGCCTAGAATAGAACAGTTTTTAAATATTTCTCTAAGCGAATTGGTAAATTTTCATTTCACGAAAAACTTTTTTTTTTGAGGCGCAAAAAACTTGCCTTAAAATTTATGCCAGTTACACCAAAACCTTTTCAGCACATTGCTTATCCTTCAAGACCATTGTAATAAAATTTCAAAGAAATCGGACAAGCTGTTCAGACGAAATCGTCACAGAAAGGTTCAACTATGCTCTGACTACAACGCCACCTAGTGGTGAGCAGCAGCTATCAAAACACAACCAGACAAATTTCCCAGGCCTAAGGAGAAAGCACACAAAGTCTGACCCGAAAATATTTAATGGTTTCAGAGATATTCATGTTTAAAGTCGCGGCGGCGGTGGCGGCGGAGCTGTTTCTCATGAAAACAGAAGAGCATCCACTTTGTGGAAATGCTCTAATTATACATGTATTCTCTCGAAGACCCAAATAAACATTGGTGATCGATACAATAAGGATTAACCCAGAAACTCTGGCTGTGATAGGTGAAAATAGGTAAGGGGACGTGGCATTCCTATCACAGCCCAGATCGCGCCTAGGTTAAATTTTGGCGATAAAAATTTATGCGCGAAAAGCGGCTTTTCGCTGACGAAAATAACGAAACGGGAGAGAAAAAATATGCCAATTTGATACAGTTTGACCGACCTTAGCTCCTTTAACCATGTACCATCTCTCATGACTGTATTGATGCTGACAAAAAGTGATCAAATGTGTGAGAAAAAACTTCTATTGATTTTAACGTTTTCGCGCCTTTCTGCCATCTTGTGAGAATATGACCTTGATCTCGTGACCTTCCTGATCACGTGAATAAACAGACGTCGCTATTGGTTCTTGATGACGTGAGTCAGAAGACCAACCCCATTCTGCGCATGTCCCTGTAAACTATGGCGAAAGAAACCCAATGGCAAAATGACAAAATCCGTGTTTGATGGCAGATTCCATCTAATTAAAGGAGTCATTAGGTGGTTGTCATAGTGCTGGAGATGCCAAATCATATTATTTATTCGACAAAATGCTTTTTGTGCGTCTGTCTCAATTCCCCACGCCGTGTGCAGTTAAAGATCTCGAGCGACTGACGTCTTATTTATTTTTTTCCTTTTCGGTCTGTATATGTGATTCGGGCTAAAGGGGTCAGCAACAACAACCAAAAATAAAAAAATAGACTCCTTAGCCGATGTTTTCGGGCTAAATAAGGATGTGTGGAGATAGTAAGTTGCTAAACTCGGCTGCTCGTGCCGTATTTTTAGCGTAAAAAGCTCCAATCATCGGGAAAGGGGGACATGTTTTAGAACTCGCTGTTTGACTGGAAGTGCAATTTCCCTCTCCATCTATCAAATACAACAATCACATGCTATTTCATAGATGGTTTTCTCCATATAGTTATGCTTTATGCATGTGTACATATCAACAGCACAACAAAAGCGGCAGGTCATTGCCCTCGTGACCTTTCAGAACGCAATGGACTTGACTGGGTCTTGAATAGAAGCAGCCAAGCTGTCAAGTGAGAAACTGTCACTGTCATTGCTGTGTATTGTTGTTGTTGTTGTCACCAACTTACATAATGTTTGCTCGGGACTCGCCTCTTTTCCACGTCCGTCACTTTTACCGACAATGTCGTTCGCTTGCCCATTTGTGTAAGCGCCAGTTCTCGCAATGAACAACCTTTACATCTGTAGGTATTAGCGTTACCACCGTACTTACTACACAAACCACCTCAAATTACTCACAACTTAGTCATGACGCGTTTTTGTCGAGACACTATCTCATCCTATCCTGTCGGCAGTACTGAATGAAACCGGAAGTGACGAGGGGAGATATTGAAAATTAGTCACATGGTTTGATGACGCATTTGGCTGCACATGGTCCGCGGTTTGAGTGGAGATCATGGAAGCCTGCCGTATTTGTAATCGTTCAAGCGTGAAATGTTACAGGATTGTATATTTTTTTCAGCATCCACGAATATCCGTTTGATAATATGTTCTTCCGGGAGATTTTTTTAAAGCCTTGGACAGTCCAGTGGGCATTTATTACATGATAAGTTGATGTGTCATTTTGCACACTCCAGGTCATGGTAAGAATTAATACCCACGTGCAATCCCGCTCTCTAAAATGGAGGCAAAAAAGGTTGTTTTTGCTCAATAAATCAGTTCACACAATGAAATCAGTAAAATCCTCTTGAGGTGCTCACAGACATGGATATCCACATCAAATGGTAGTAAAAAAATAAATTGTCATCAATCTAATTTGCCTAAAAATAGGACAAACATCTGTCACGCTGTTTAAACAACATTGACTGGTTCTTCGAATGGCAAATTAATTTTAGGACATAGAACAATAGATGAATTAATGCGCCTGAAGTTTTGAAGCATTGGTTAATAAGGAATCAAAAGTTATTGAGCAAAAATGACCCTTTTTACCCCCATTTTAGAGAGCGAGATCGCCCTAACCTGATTAGCGCTTACAGTTATTTTTTGCAGTCTCCAACACAGTCTGTTAATACTTAACATAGCATCACCTGGTGTTATCTTCGATATTTTACATTAGATCTCTTTGGCTAAATTCCTTCCAGGAAATTAATTACATTTCACCTTTTTGGTTGATTTAAAATTTTCTGTTTCTTTTCAGAATACTATTACGGTATAAGTAAGCATTTCTTTGATAAAAAACAAATATATTTTTTGTTATTTAAATAGACATGGTTTCGTCTTGTATTTGATGTTTAATATATTTCAAAGACTTCTATATTTTTCAAACATCAGGTTTTCCAGAATCTCAGTAGTTTTGGATGAATTTCCCCTTTTTATTATAAAGTCTTTCAATAATATACAGATGTGAGGGAGTAGCATTTAACATCGTTTTCAACATTGCGACATACACATGTATCGGCTCAGAGCCAATATGCGATGTGGCTTGCGAGAGGGAATTTGTATTCGGCCGTGGGCCAGTAAGCCTCTGGAACTAATGGTGATGCACCAGTTTTTTGAAGGTGATGGGTTTTGACTAACATTCTGCTGACTAACAGACAGGTAGTCTCTTCAGAAAGCAGTCGTTTCCAGGTACACTAGGTGCAAATAAGACTACGGGTATAGGATTGTATATTTTTTTTTCAGCATCCACGAATATCCATTTGATAATATGTTCTTCCGGGAGATTTTTTTAAAGCCTTGGACAGTCCAGTGGGCATTTATTACATGATAAGTTAGATGTGTCATTTTGCACACTCCAGGTCACGGTAAGAATTAATACCCACGCGCAATCCTGCTCTCTAAAATGGAGGCAAAAAAGGTTGTTTTTGCTCAATAAATCAGTTCACATAATGAATTCAGTAAAATCCTCTTGAGGTGCTCACAGACATGGATATCCGCATCAAATGGTAGTAAAAAAATAAATTGGCATCAACCTAATTTGCATAATCAAATAGGACAAACATCTGTCATGCTGTTTAAACAACATTGACTGGTTCTTCGATTGGCAAATTAATTTTAGGACATGGAACAATAGATAAATTAATACGCCTGAAGTTTTGAAGCATTGGTTAATAAGGAATCAAATGTTACTGAGCAAAAATGACCCGTTTTACCCCCATTTTAGAGAGCAGGATCGCCCTAACCTGATTAGCGGTTACCGTTATTTTTTGCGGTCTCCAACACGGTCTGTTAATACTTAACATAGCATCACCTGGTGTTCTCTTCGATATTTTAAATTAGTTTTCTTTGGCAAAATCCCTTCCAAGAAATTAATTACATTTCACCTTTTTGATTGATTTAAAATTTTCTGTTTCTTTTCAGAATACTATTATGGTACAAGTATGCATTTCTTTGATAAAAAACAAATATATATTTTTTATTCAAATAGACATGGTTTCTTGTCGTGAATTTGATATTTAATATATTTCAAAGACTTCTATATTTTTCAAACATCAGGTTTTCCAGAATCTCAGTAGTTTTGGATGAATTATTCCTCTTTTTATTATAAACTCTTTCAATAATATATGGATGTGAGGGAGTAGCATTTAACATCGTTTTCAACATTGCGACATACACATGTATCGGCTCAGAGCCAATATGCGATGTGGCTTGCGAGTGGGAATTTGTATTCGGCCGTGGGCCAGTAAGCCTCTGGAACTAATGGTGATGCATCAGTTTGTAACCGAGTGTAGGTGGGTACTCTAATTACAGAGATTTAACAGACAAGCTTACTTCAAGTTAAAAGAATACTCAATGTTTTAATCAACTGACATTGGTAAAAGTTGTTCACAATTCTATGTGACAAATGGACTGATTTGATTCCAATGCTTGTTTTTCAGATAATCAATACAATAATCTCATTACAATCAATACATTGTGTTTGCCTTATTCACTTCAACTATACGGGCATTTCTTAATGTGAACAATTTCTTGGATGGCTTACAATTGTTAACATACACCGGTCATAGCGCGCTGCCATAAAATGCAAGATTCTCCGCTTTTACTACTACTCAGCATATAATACCCTGCATACAGTAACCCACATTTACCACTACTCCACATTTTCCACTACTCTGAACAAGTTGCAACCAGAGATCTTACAAATGTGTGAAAATAGTAAACCAGAGCGAAACCATACAAATGTGTGTAAAATAGCAGACTAGAGTTTCATAACCGCCAATCACATTCGTTCACATATCATCACCTATATGGACAATGAAAACGTTATCTCTATGCTGATGTAGTTGAAGGCTAACGATATTGTGTGTTAATCATGAATGTACTGATGTAAACAGAAATCAATGTCTTTCAAATAGAACAAGCCAGTTATATCATTACAGTGTACAATCATTACTACTAAAAGAGAGGACAGTGGCGTCACCCTTAAACACCCAGATTTGCCCTGCTAGGCGACCTACAATAATACAAATGCGTTTCAAATGAATTCATATGCATGACAACAATAAACAGTATTAATAAATTCAGTTGTTAACAGTAACACAATCTTTCTTACAGTGTACTATTCATAACATAGTACTACACTATTGACAGTGTAGTATTTTGTACTTTATACTGGTTATATGTATATTATTATATATCGGTTCTACGCACACTTAACATGTTGCACCATAACTGCTGTGCTGATACTCACAACCCAGAAACACCTGTTTGTACCAACATGCCTAACCATGTTAACCACTATATTGACAGTATCTCCCCTGTGTTAATAGCCCATTACAGAAAATAACAAGAATGGCAACAATATTAATGTATTCAATGCACCCACATCCGTATCTATATGAACGCTATATTACATCAATCCACAACCGGATAATGTTATTTACCTCAGCAGGGACAGATATAGGCATCTCCATGGCAACCGATGTGCCCATCCGTTAAGGAACCCTCCTATCACAGCAGCGAGGATAGCGGCTTTGCCATAAAGACCAGTACTTCCTAGTAGGAAATAACATACACACCTATATATCTAGTTATTATACAGAAATACACAGTGGAACTATTATCACTACATATCAACCTGTACTGTAGTACATGTACCCCACATAATTACAGAGTCATATAAATTCATGCTTTTATGCAATCTGTGCAATTCCCAGAAATACAATTAATATGGTGATATTTAGTCAACCTTGCCCATTCATATTCAAGTTCGAATAACGCCCAGAAGAGACACTTCATCAACATGATCAAATAGCGTACAACATGTGTTGTTGTTGTTAACGCACATATGCGTTTCACAATACAGTTCATACAGCAATATTTACACGGCTGTCACGTCGGTGACAAGGCCCAAAACAGCGCAAGTTTACAATGAAAATACATTTAAGAATGTTGATACTCACTAACGTTCTGTTCAGATCAGATGGCAAGAAAATACAGCAGAAATGGAAAGAGAAACGACGATGTCATGTCGACCCTGCCCGAAAACAAAGACAAAAGAAAGAGCGCGTGCTATGTGCGCCGCCTAGTGAGTGATCGACAAACTATACAAGGAACGTCATATTAGAACAGCGGTTCATGGGAGGTCACTCTAAAGTACAAAAACTGTTATCCTGAGAGCAAACTGACTAAGTTTATACAAATACGAGCAAATTGACTAGGTTTATAAAAATACGAGCAAACTGACTAGATTTATAAAAATGAATCTTAACATGAACAAGTTTACAAAGTGGCAGAAATTGCCTTGTCTACATTCTCCCCAGTCTTAACCTTGTTGTCCTCGACAAGGGTATACAAGTGCAGTTCAATTTCTACCTAACAGCAGATCGAGGCAACCGTGCAGGATTGTTATGTTGTCCTGCGTTTCTCCTCGATGACCGACGTAACGTTTCCGTAGGAGGGCCTTCAGCGATCCCAACTGTGGGCTGTGTTCCATACTCAATAATAATGGGAAATTCATCGTCAGAGTCGCTGCTGTCTGCATCCGGTGTCTGTGATGAAGCAAGCTGATCTCCTCCAGAGGCCATATGTCTCGCACCTAACCTGCGTACTTCATCAGGTTTGTGTACTGGATTCCTGCAGACCTTCATCTCGGCACGATGGACGACCTTCTGGTGTGACGAAGTACCATCGGCGGGCTCAACCACATAGGTGTCTCCTCTGCGATCAACAACTCGGTAGATTTTCTGTTTGAAGGCATCCTGTATCTTATGCCTTCCTCGGGGATGGTTCTTCAGGTACACACGTTCCCCTAGTGAGATGTCAAACTGTTTTGCCCTTTTGTCATACTGTTTCTTTCTCTTTTTGCGTTCTTCCTCTAGGTGCTCCCCAGCCTTTTGATATGCATACCGCAGGCGCTGCTGGTGTGCTTCAACCCAGTTGCCACCGGTATCACCGTCGTCCTCTGATCCAAGGGTTATGTCGATGAGAAGCCTGGCATCTCGACCGAACATCAAATAGAAAGGGGTGTATCCTGTAGCAGAGTGTGGAGTTGAATTATACGCATACAGAAGTTCTGGTAGGTGGTCTGGCCATTTCCTCTTTTTCTCAGGTGGTAGGGTTTTCAGCAAGTCGTGGAGGGTTCTATTGAACCTTTCACACTGCCCATTAGCTTGAGGGTGATAGGGCGTGGTTCTTGACTTTTTAACACCATATGTCTGACAGAGTTCCTTGATAAGGTCGGATTCAAAGTTCCTTCCTTGGTCGGAGTGAATGCACTTTGGTGCACCATAACGCATAAACCACTCTCGAACCATCGACCTAGCTGTTGTCGTAGCTTGCTGGTCCTTTGTTGGAATAGCGACTGCAAATTTGGTGTACACGTCTGTAAGTACAAGAACATTCTCCATTCCACTTGATGATCGATCTAACAGAGTGAAATCGATAGCCAGAATTTGTAGTGGCCGGTCAGCAGACAGACTTCCCATAGGCGTACGGATGTTGAGGTGAGGAGCCCTGGCCACATTGCATCGTTCACAGCATTCAACCCATTCCTTAATATCCTGGTACATCCCTGGCCAGTAATACCTAGCCCGAACCAGCTGTTCCATCCTCTCACGCCCTTGATGTCCAAGATGATCGTGTAATCCTGCCAGCACTATTTGCTTTAGACTGGAAGGCAGTAGCACCTGTCGGAGTACACCATGCACTGGATCTCGCACCTGTCTTATGAGCAAGCCATCATCAGTGGTTATTTTGTCTCGCTGTTTGAGGAGGCAACTGACGCCTGAAGGATCAAGTTTCTTCTCTGCAGCACTGGGCTTGGTTCCACTCGTCCAGTACTCATGGAACCTACTGATTACTGGATCGGTAGACTGTTTGAAGATGAAGTCTTGTCTGGACAGACCCGTTAAGGCACCTTGTTGCATTTCCAGAACCTCACACGATGCCACACATACAGCAGCACCCAATAATTGATGTTGTATCTCAGTAGGGAGAGCAGTTACACCCAGCGCCTCTAAAACTTCATCCTCATCATCATATCCATCTTCATCCACTACCTGTGGTCGCCTCGACAGTCCGTCCGCATTGCCGTTGTGCTTCCCGGCGCGGTACTTGACATCAAAATGGAATTGTGCCAGCTGAGACACCCATCTCTGTTCAACTGCCTTCAACTTGGCTGATGACTGCACATAGCATAACGGGTTGTTGTCTGTAAATACAGTGAAGGTGGATCCCAGGAGGTAGTCGCGGAACTTTTCTGTTACTGCCCATTTTAGTGCTAGCAGCTCAAGTTTCATTGAACTGTAGTTGTTCATGTTCTTTTCAGAGCCGCGGAGTCCACGACTAGCGAAAGCTATCACACGTGCTCGACCGTCTTGCACTTGAGAAAGCACAGCCCCAAGGCCAAGGTGACTGGCATCTGTTTCCACGATAAAAGGTAAGTGAAAGTCCGGGTAACCAAGAATGGGTGCAGTCATCAGATATGTTTTCAACTTGAGGAATGCTTCCTGACAGTTATCATCCCAATCCCATTTGTCACTGTTTTCCGATTTGTGCTTCCTGACAGTTATCATCCCAATCCCATTTGTCACTGTTTTCCGATTTGCTAGATCTGCGACGTTTGTTACGTTTCCCTGTCGTACCAGCTTGGTTCACCAACTTGTGAAGAGGAGCAGCAACCTGGGTGAATCCTCTAACGTAACGACGATAATAACTAGCTAGACCTAAAAATGCACGAAGTTCCCTCACACAGCTAGGAACAGGCCACTCCTCAATAGCCCTCACTTTCTCTGGGTCTGTTGCTACACCATCAGCCGATATGATGTGTCCCAAATACTGCACCGATGACTGAAACAGGTTGGACTTGCTCGGTTCTATTTTGAGACCACTGGCTTCCAGTTTCTCCAAGACCATGTTTAACCGCTGCATATGTTCCTCGAAACTGTTTGAAAAGATGATGATGTCATCCAAGTAGACTAATATCTTCTGCTGAATTTCCTCTCGGAATATGCTCTGCATCAGTCTCTGAAAGGTTGCGGGTGCATTACACAGTCCGAAAGGCATGCGGTTGTACTGAAATAGGCCAAGTGGTGTTGTGAACGCAGTTTTGTGACAGTCCTTTTCGTCTACCTTCACTTGATTGTAAGCGGACTGCAGATCGATGGTGGAAAATAGCGTTGCTCCAGCCATGTTGTCCAGAGATTCTTCAATCCTAGGGATGGGAAATGCTTCTTTCTTTGTCTTCTCATTCAATTTACGATAGTCAATACACATTCGGAGCTGCCCATTCTTCTTTCTCACTAGGACCATAGGACTCGCATATGGCGAATTACTTTCTGTAATTACATTTCTCTTCAATAACTGTTCAATATGTTGTTTCACCTCATCCAGTTGACTTGGGTGAAGTCTCCTGTAGGCCAAGCGAACTGGTTGTTCATCTTCAGTTATTATACGGTGTTCCACCCTGTCAGTCACACCCAATTCATCACCAAAGGCAAACACTCTTCTGTATTGCTGAAGTAGCGTTTGGACCTGTGCCTTTTGATCTGAATCTAATTCAGAACTCTCGGATAACTTCGCAAGCTCAGGTGGCAAATCCGTCATATTTTGTTGTTGCTCTGTTGAGTTGAGATCTACCTGGACCTCACCAACACCTACCGGTTTGAAGTCGACATTATATTGTCCAAGCTCAACAGTCTCTACTTGGGACAGCAACCCTATCCTCGTCTTCGGTTGTAACCACACATCCTCTGTACTCGGATTAAACACTTGAATGGAACCCGATCCATGTGGT
Organism: Hanleya hanleyi; assembly: GCA_036873755.1. Taxonomy (NCBI): domain Eukaryota; kingdom Metazoa; phylum Mollusca; class Polyplacophora; order Lepidopleurida; family Hanleyidae; genus Hanleya; species Hanleya hanleyi. Next base: position 27,671 of record JAVTVY010002325.1, read on the forward strand.
GTCACTAAAGCGGGTGTTACTAAAGTTCCCCTTGCCATTGGCGTCAAAATTGGTTCCACCACAGACAGTTTTTCTACAAAGGCTCCACTGACGCACACATCACACATGGACTGTGCCCTTACACAAACAGGAACCTTTCCTGCCACTTTCAAAAAGTTTGTTCTGGTAGCAGAAGCGTTACCATCTCTTGATCCCTGAAGAAACAGTTGCACATCAGGCACCTCCCTCAAGATGTTCATGCCCAATAGAACCGGAACACTGTCCCTTGGAGACTCTGTTGTATCAGGGGTGTACCTCTGTACCGACATCCCACAGCCAGGTAACTTCTTTCCCATCAAGTCCACTTCCAGCTCCACATAGCCAACATACGGCAAATTCAATCCATTTGCTGCCTTGAGTTTTAACCACTCCATGGGCTCCTGTAGCGCAATCCCTCGTGGCCTGATGTGCTGATTAAAGAAGTTTTCTGACACAAGCGACACCATAGAACCAGTATCCACTAAGCATGAAACCATGGTACCCCCAATCCTTGCTTCCACAACAGAGCGAGGGCCAACCATTTTCCTGTATTCATCTTCTGAAGGTGAGTCTATACAATGTTCTTCCACACCCTCCACTGACTGACTCGTACCAGCAGAGGACACTAGTTTCCCGATGAATCCCTGGGATTAGCGCCATTTCCATTTCTTAATGGACAATTTCGCTTGTAATGCGTCATCTGTCCGCAGGTATAACAACCCCAATATCTGCGTCGATCATCAGACTGCACATTAGAGGACTCTTTCCTCATCAAGTTAAGCATCTCAGACTGGGTTCGCATTGCATCATCAACTCTCTTCGAGAGCTGCTCGAATCGATCATCACCAGATTCAAATTTAACTGCCATCGATTCTCCTTCCAACTCGCTCACAGCTGCCCGAGGATGCCTCTTACTTCTCTCTTCATCCTCCTCTGCCCAGTGGATCGCATTTCTCCGTAATTCTGCAAACGTTGTATCAGGCTGTTCCCTTAGGGGTTTCTTCAGCTCCCTTCTGAGAAATTTATCACGAACATTCTCTGCCACAACCTCGCAAAGAATTGCGTCCTTATTAAAACGTGCACTCGCGTCCTTCTTGGCGAGCCGTTCCATAAGTTCCATGATAATCCGTGAGAATTCCCTCACAGTCTCTTTCTCATCCTGTTGCCGTCCATACAAACGACGTCGTAGTTGCACAGCATTTAAGCGCTCCCCGAAAGCCTCCTCCAGGACACGCAAAATTTCATCCGAACTGTCGCGCACGGCTTGCGGCTGAAATTTAACTTCTTCACGAGCTGCACCTTCTAGATTGCGGAGAAGGAACCTAGCAGCCTCTCCCCTATCCATACCTAGTATGATACCCGTAGCATCCTCTAGCCAATCAGATATATGTTCATCAGTCCTACCAGAAAACGATCGTAACTTTTTGCTAGGAGGAACCCTGACATTTATAACAGGAGCCGGATTCTGTGCTGGTGCTGGTGGTGGTGGGGCTGCAGCCATATTGTCCTTCCACGTCTTCAGCTCTCGTAGTTGCTGCTCCAGTTGTTGGATCCTTTCGGCGGCCATTTTGGGTTCAACCACTGTCCTCTAAAATTTATATCTATGTACACTAACTTTCAAGTAAGCCCATCAACAGAGAGATATCACGATATCCCACTTCTGACACCAGAAAAGCTGTAACCGAGTGTAGGTGGGTACTCTAATTACAGAGATTTAACAGACAAGCTTACTTCAAGTTAAAAGAATTAATACTCAATGTTTTAATCAACTGACATTGGTAAAAGTTGTTCACAATTCTATGTGACAAATGGACTGATTTGATTCCAATGCTTGTTTTTCAGATAATCAATACAATAATCTCATTACAATCAATACATTGTGTTTGCCTTATTCACTTCAACTATACGGGCATTTCTTAATGTGAACAATTTCTTGGATGGCTTACAATTGTTAACATACACCGGTCATAGCGCGCTGCCATAAAATGCAAGATTCTCCGCTTTTACTACTACTCAGCATATAATACCCTGCATACAGTAACCCACATTTACCACTACTCCACATTTTCCACTACTCTGAACAAGTTGCAACCAGAGATCTTACGAATGTGTGAAAATAGTAAACCAGAGCGAAACCATACAAATGTGTGTAAAATAGCAGACTAGAGTTTCATAACCGCCAATCACATTCGTTCACATATCATCACCTATATGGACAATGAAAACGTTATCTCTATGCTGATGTAGTTGAAGGCTAACGATATTGTGTGTTAATCATGAATGTACTGATGTAAACAGAAATCAATGTGTTTCAAATAGAACAAGCCAGTTATATCATTACAGTGTACAATCATTACTACTAAAAGAGAGGACAGTGGCATCACCCTTAAACACCCAGATTTGCCCTGCTAGGCGACCTCAGCAGGGACAGATATAGGCATCTCCATGGCAACCGATGTGCCCATCCGTTAAGGAACCCTCCTATCACAGCAGCGAGGATAGCGGCTTTGCCATAACAACCAGTACTTCGTTCTGTTCAGATCAGATGGCAAGAAAATACAGCAGAAATGGAAAGAGAAACGACGATGTCATGTCGACCCTGCCCGAAAACAAAGACAAAAGAACGAGCGCGTGCTATGTGCGCCGCCTAGTGAGTGATCGACAAACTATACAAGGAACGTCATATTAGAACAGCGGTTCATGGGAGGTCACTCTAAAGTACAAAAACTGTTATCCTGAGAGCAAACTGACTAAGTTTATACAAATACGAGCAAATTGACTAGGTTTATAAAAATACGAGCAAACTGACTAGATTTATAAAAATGAATCTTAACATGAACAAGTTTACAAAGTGGCAGAAATTGCCTTGTCTACAAGTTTTTTGAAGGTGATGGGTTTTGACTAACATTCTGCTGACTAACAGACAGGTAGTCTCTTCAGAAAGCGGTCGTTTCCAGGTATACTGGGAGCAAATATGACTACGGGTACAGGATTGTATTTTTTTTCTTCAGCATCCACGAATATCCGTTTGATAATATGTTCTTCCGGGAGATTTTTTTAAAGCCTTGGACAGTCCAGTGGGCATTTATTACATGATAAGTAGATGTGTCATTTTGCACACTCCAGGTCATGGTAAGAATTAATACCCACGTGCAATCCCGCTCTCTAAAATGGAGGCAAAAAAGGTTGTTTTTGCTCAATAAATCAGTTCACATAATGAATTAGGTAAAATCCTCTGGAGGTGCTCACAGACATGGATATCCGCATCAAATGGTAGTAAAAAAATAAATTGTCATCAATCTAATTTGCATAATAATAGGACAAACATCTGTCATGCTGTTTAAACAATATTGACTGGTTCTTCGATTGGCAAATTAATTTTAGGACCTGGAACAATAGATAAATTAATCATGCGCCTGAAGTTTTGAAGCATTGGTTAATAAAGAATCAAAAGTTATTGAGCAAAAATGACCCTTTTTACCCCCATTTCAGAGAGCGAGATCGCCCTAACCTGATTAGCGCTTACCGTTATTTTTTGCGGTCTCCAACACGGTCTGTTAATACTTAACATAGCATGACCTGGTGTTCTCTTCGATATTTTAAATTAGATTTCTTTGGCAAAATCCCTTCCAAGAAATTAATTACATTTCACCTTTTTGGTTAATTTAAATTTTTCTGTTTCTTTTCAGAATACTATTACGGTACAAGTATGCATTTCTTTGATAAATTTTTTTTTTTTTTTGTTATTCAAAGACATTGTTTCTTGTCTTGAATTTGATATTTAATATATTTCAAAGACTTCTATATTTTTCAAACATCAGGTTTTCCAGAATCTCAGTAGTTTTGGATGAATTTTTCCTCTTTTTATTATAAACTCTTTCAATAATATATGGATGTGAGGGAGTAGCATGTAACATCGTTTTCAACATTGCGACATACACATGTATCGGCTCAGAGCCAATATGCGATGTGGCTTGCGAGTGGGAATTTGTATTCGGCCGTGGGCCAGTAAGCCTCTGGAACTAATGTTGATGCACCAGTTTTTTGAAGGTGATGGGTTTTGACTAACATTCCGCTGACTAACAGACAGGTAGTCTCTTCAGAAAGCGGTCGTTTCCAGGTATACTGGGTGCAAATATGACTACAGGTCTTGTATTTTATATACTAATTGCTGGTTGACAAGAAGAAGTTCGGTTGCATGCCCTGGTAGATGATGATTTAAACAAAGAAGTTCAGTGTCTCTTAATTTGGGACTTTGATAATAAACAGTTCATAAAACATTCATATTCGGTGTCATAGTTTATATTATTTTAGCTGTCCTTTCTTTCTTATCAGTTGAATGCAGCATTGCTAACGACCTGCTTCCTATGATGAAGATAGAGCGTTTGTGTTAGTTTGTAAATAATTTATATTCATTTGAGGTACGAATTAGAATATAAATATATTTATTGACGATATTGACGAAAACTCGAGGGAGTTACAATCGTGTGCCTGTGGTTTTCGGGCGCATTCAGCTCCATCCTCCCCACACTGCATGCTTCATTTCACAGGCTCATTCATCATCCCTGCCTCCAATAGAGGAAGTTGACCTTTACTACGTTGCTAGGATGTATAGGGGAAAACCCACACACGCACGGTTCAGTTTGAATCTGGTCGAACAACTTCAGTTTTGCACATGAGCGAACTACTTTTCATATGAACAAAACATGTCATCTATCATTTGCTGCAGATATTTTCACTAACCTAATGAAGGTCCATATGAAACAGCATTATGTTAAAGCTCAAGACTGTAGATGAGATTATTGTGCAATTATTGTGTTTAGGAACAAATTTTCACATTTTGACCTGTGAAAATAGGCCAAGGTCAGTTCACAGTGAACTTGACCTACATGTACAGACCCTAAAGCAAATAAATTTGCTGTTCACAAGCAAATTTATGATTGCTTTCACACTTTGACATGTGACCTTTGAAAATACATGTAGGTCATGGGGAGTCCGGAGTGAAGTCTACCTACCTAGAGAACAAACCAAGGCAAAATAGTGCCAAATATAGAGATTCCAGATTTCATTTGGGAAAATCCGTTTATGTTAAGTTATGCAGTTTCTTTTTAAAACAAACTTTGAAGTGGGTCAGAGGTTGTTCTAGCTACAGTGAAACATTAGTTGGTGAAACATTATCTCAAGGGACGTCTTATTGCAAGGTATGCACACATATAATTTGAGAAGAATCTAAGTTTGTCCAAGTTTATTGCCCAGAAACTAAAAGTCAATAAAACGGGGTCCAAATTCTGTAGTCTTCCTCAAACCCTTTCGGGGCATCGTCAGAAATTAGTTTACCCGAACTTCATTTCGATAGCCTTCATTTTACAACACGGAAGCCCGCTGGGCTGCAAGTATTATTTTCAGGTTTTATTAGATTAGATGAACCCAGACAGTAGATATCATTCCTACATCATTGAATGGACAAAGACATTAGACAACAACGACGACGATACATCAAAAGCCAATATGGCCAAGGGACAAAAACGAACTCCAAATACATCAAATTGTTTCTGGCAAATAAGTTTATACAGATGTCAAATGAATCTTATGTACACCAAAATTGAAATATTTTAACTAATAATATTATTATTCACACTTCTGATCAAAATTTCTGATTAATACAGAGCTTCCAAATCCAGACAATACAGTTGATAATTTGTCTTCACCACAGCACTTATAGGACTGGTGAACACATAGCTTTAACAGTCCAATGTTGCAGTCTCTTAGGGGCTGAAATAGCACTCTGTATGGTGCAAGTACATCTACAATGATGACTGCCACTGTCGTCACACTGTCCTATCGGTAAGGCGTAAATGACATCAGAACATCTCCCTCCGAAAACATCATCTTCACTTTCCTTGTTCCATCGCCTATGGAAGATGGAAAAAAAAAACAGTAATCAGCAACAATCAGGTTAGGTTTGCAAGTACATGTACTAAACTAATGTAGATATTGGAGGAAGCTTAAATACTAATTTTCATAGACCATTCGATCACTGCATTTTTCAGGGATACTTGCCCTTATTCATAAACAATAAGTCCGACCACCTCCATAAAACCTCAAATTGCACTTCTGATGATTGAATTATTGAGGGATTATCATAAGTTATTCAACTGTTAAACTACACACAAACAGTCCCCCATCTCCATCTTCTCTATTATGGAGAAATTTGTATAAATATCACAATAGAGAAGGGATAGTGGAATTTTAGGAAGAAACGAGGAAATGTTTAATCTTTCACTGTGTAACACATACATTTACAGGACAAAACAGCGAACATCAACAAAAATATTCGCAATTCCGTAATCCGATGAAACGAAAATAAAAAATCTACCTTCTTCATTGTAGATCCCATTTGTGCAGGTGACATTGTGACATGAACATTGGCATTCTTCAAGGCTTCGATCTTCTCTTCAGCTCCACCTTTACCGCCCGCTATGATAGCACCAGCATGACCCATTCTCCTACCAGGGGGCGCTGTCAGACCAGCGATAAATGAAACTACTGGCTTAGCATTGGGACCCTACAGTGTAGACAAAATGAAGATTGGATGATGTGCAAAATAACACTAGAAGATGGTATCTGAATAATGAATTTCTTACCTCAAAGTTTATTTTTCATTTTCAGAAATAATCCTTATTTTTGAAAGATTCCAAGAATAAAACATTTCAACCCTGCTCCAAGCAGAAGTGGTGCCACAAACCTAGACTGAGTCAAAGATTGCCTCCAGAGATCAGATAACTAAAGACGAATATAGGCCTGCTTGCCCACCAGATATTATGACATGTAAGTGATGACGGTACTCCCAAAGTACATCATGGCAGGTCAAGATCACTCATTGTCTTAACAGGGTATGATTCATGATTGGAACAGTGAGTCTGTGTTGAAACTCAAAATATACACACCTTAACTCATTCGGTACCGTAAGCGCCATATGGCGCCACAGATTTGGGTCTCCACAACCCCATAGACGCCATATGGCGCAAAACATTACTGTCGTGGGAAAACGGAATTTCCATATCTAAGCATTGTGAAATGTAATTAAAGGCCTATATGTTTAGAAAGCTTATTCTCTGATGTAACAATTTGTGAAATTTGGATTTGACTAAGAGAGAAATTATTTCAAGATCGTTGATTGAAAACGCCGATAAAAAATAAAATCATGAAAATTTCCAAAATGAAGTCGGCCGTATACACTGCTGTTGGAATCATCATTTTCCTGGTCTATTCAGGAAAAAATATCATGTAAACCATACATATATCGAAAGATAAGATCGCTATCTATTCGATTATACATAAAGCATTTTCGTATTGAATGGAAACTACAACGAAATAAAACAAAAATCCGAGAAGAGATGTGTGAGAAAATCGCGCAGTTCGGCAGACATTTGTAATGTTCAAATACCTGGAAGCCGCATCCGATTCCTTGAGAAATCTGACGAATTCACGAGATATTTTCTGTCAAATTGTTTGTCAAGGTACAGGTGTATATCCATTGTTGGGAATTCCTCCGATCGAAAACGTCAGGTAAATTTATTTTCCAAATATTCTGATATTGTCCGACACCAAGTTGTCAGAATTTCACTCCATCTTCACAGTTTGATGTCGCCAAAGCGAACAGCGGTGAATGAGGCAACCCGATTGGCTCGCCTTCGTCATGTGACCAAAGCAGCGGGCTTATCAGAAAGATCGTTTGGTGGACCGCCTTTTTCAATCCAATCAAATCTTTCGTTTTACTGGCCATCGGATGGCGATTTTACTATGACAAGAAAGCTGAATGAATGGGCTTTTCAATGGTACGTCTTTCATTGAAATCGGTTCAGGGAAACGGGAGCATGGACGCGATTGAATCGGACGAGAAAAAAAACTTCTACTTCATTATTTTGCACGTAATCTCATCACAACCAACAATATTTTTGTCAGATTAAAACTTTAATTTGTACAAGTAACATGTGGATAAAATAAATTGAGGAAATTGTCATCTTTATCCAGGGAATGTACACTACAATCAGCTATAAATTTTACCAGCCAGAAATTACGTACATCTGAGCCCAGACCATGACAATTTCGATGTCATTTTGTTGAAGCATTTTTTCAAACAGATAAAAAATAAACATTTGTAAGTAATGTTTCTGTTTGTAACTAAGTCAAACCTGCTCTTAATTAATGCCTTTAATCCCTTATTAAATGCACAATCAAACGTAGAAAACGGAAGTTTAAAAGAAAAAGTTAGCTCCCCTAGGAGAGAGTTATCCGCCCCTAGGAGAGCTCTTCATTCAAATCCAGCTCGGTCACCATATAAGCGACTGCAGCCTGATTCCTATCCTCTTTCTCAAACCGAGACCAGTAATGAAACAAGGCCGCGGTACGAGGGGACGGAAGGGTGGGCACATTAAATTAAGAGCAGGTTTGACTTAGTTACAAACAGAAACATTACTTACAAATGTTTGTTGTTTGCTGCCTAAGTCTTAAACCTGCTCTTAATTAATGCCCTAGTACCAACATACGGAGGTGGGAACCTCGGTCTTGTGGTAGAACAAAGTAAGCTAAGTGACCGCTGGAATGACACAGAAACATGGGCATAGCATGAACAATCCATAATCAACAAATGAAACCTTGGTCATCAACATAAAAAAGGTTAAACATGTGAATAAGATACTGATGTACTTATCTTTGATTGTTCACAGCCATGTAGCTGTGTTTGTGGTGTGGAAATTATTAGTTTCCCCCCCGAGTAGTACACAGGCGGAGAGACTATAGGTCTACTCGGG
>JAVTVY010002326.1:0-32174 GCA_036873755.1 Hanleya hanleyi
GCTGATTGTATTGGATTGAATTCATGGGACTAGATTGCACAGAGTTCATTCAATTTATGTCACTGGAGGGCCACAAAGCTTGCAGGCCTGATAAGACTAAATGTCTAGTAAAAGGTAGCAAGTGGAAAAGTGACAATAGCTGTGTTATTTAATTTGTCTTCTGTATGTCTAAATACTGACATATGTATTTGAAATTTACAGGAGTGGCTTCAAAATCAACACCTCCAAGTGGTCATCCGACTCTTTGAAAGAATGATAGAGTGGTCTGGAAGACAGCCAAGAAACAAGCCACTACCTCTAACACCTACAGATGTGCAAACTCAACGAGTCATCATCAGCTTTATCATGAACAATTCAGCCTCTTGGCTCCAGCAATGACTTAAAGACTTATGAATTTGTTTTTGAGCCACACTGTTTAGGCTTCACCCATGGAAAATTTTGTATTCATATACTAAATAGTAAATTGTTCAACATTTTACATGTGGTAATGTTTGATCATATGTTCATTTTCTTGATCCGCTGATCTGTCAGTCATAAAAAAAAGTCTTTTTCTTCTCTCTCATGGCCAAAAAATGATGTACTAAATGGACCTCCTTCAATACACAGGCAATTTTTCACAGACATGTACTGAGCTGTACACTACTGAACGGTACTGCATGGAAAGGCCCACCATACATGTAGGTACTGAGCTGTAACTGAACAGTTCCTGTGTGATAATCACAGGTCAGAACTGAACTGAGCAGTACATGTCAGTTAGCAACAGCCTGGTTCCAAGTGGTAACTGACCAGTACTGCACATTAACAGGTTGGTTATTGTTCAGTTACAATTCAGTACTGTTCAGTCCAGTTCTTTGTGGTACTGTACGGTATCCAATCAGTACTGACCAGTTACTGAGTGGTACTGTGTGGATACGGGTCAGTACTGACTGGTACTGTACTGAGGTGTACCATTCCGGGCCCTTCCTTGCGGTTACCATTCAGTTACCACATGGTACCAACATGTGAAAATTTGGCTGTGTAAGCACAGTCCAGAGCTCTTTAGCCATGAAAGGCGTGAGACGACTTCATTGCCCACGTGACGTCGAGTCAAGGTTGGGCATCACATAATGCTTTAACATTGGCTGTACTGCAAAAACTGAACAATAATAAACTGAAAATCCAAACAGCTTCGAAAATGTTATTGTCTCAGAGTTGAAGAGGCATATGCAAACAGAAATTATCACCTGTAAAACTCAGTGAGTAAAATAGTACAGCAGTTCCAATGGTTTGTTGCCTAACCTCGGTGTGACATAATATGGGCCATGTTGCTGTTTCCCCCGTTTTGTCGTCTGCTCATTCAACATTCAGCAGTCCTCCATTAAAAGAACTTCCGCATTCATAATCCAAAGTCCTAATTTATATAACTGCATTATAAGAACAAAATCATAGTATATACAATAAACATAGGCTAGGTTTCTACAAGAGAGAAGCAGTCAAGTTTTAACTGATTCTGGTAAGATTACAAGCGTCTAGTGCGTCATTCATAATCCAGCCGTCGTCCATTAGAGAATATCCGCGTCCATAATCCGAAGACCTATTCCATTTTCCATATAACAGTATTAGCACCAAATTCAAAAAGACACCATGATGTTCCAATAATATCCTACCCGTATCGTTTATCAGTATTCTCAATCCATAATTCTTTTGCACCAAATACCTCCTTTTGAATCGGTTAAAATCTTCAGCTGGCAGTCTTCAATTATCATGAACACTTCGATGACACAATTTTATTTAACAGGGAAGTAATTGGCGAATTCTTTGCAGTATTTAAAGTATGTCGGCTAATGATTTGAACTGATTTGAAATTCCTATACATGTATGCCTTTGGTTCATGACAAATTTTTATATGCCCGTCAATTTTGATAAGGTGTATTATGGTATGGCATCATCTGTCCGTCCGTCCATTAACTCTTCTCTTTTGCTGAATTCTTCCCAAATTGCCAGACATTACCCTCACCATGTAAACATGTGCATGTGACCTTTTCGATCCGATCGGACATTTTTTCCAGAGTTAAGCCACTTGATCATCTAAAAAATACTTCCATCACCTGTGAATGTGACTCGTCCAAAAGGTTTTGCTGGATTCTTTCCTAACTTGCCGCACATTACCATGTCAAGATGAGCATGTGACATTTTCGACCCTATTCACCATGCCAAGATGAGCATGTTACCTTTTCGACCCGATTCAGCATTTTCTCTTGAGTTATGCCTGATGATCATCAAAAAAAATACTTTCACTCGCAACTCGTCATGTAGAGGTTTGCTGGAATCCTTTGAAATTCGCCACACATTGTCATCACCATGTGAAGATGTGCATGTGACCTTCTCGATTAACTGCGTGAAAAAAACCAGTTCCATCTGCTGCCTTCTCTTTTGAATGCACAAGTTTTTGTCAGATTCTTTACAAATTTGACAGTCCCAATATCGTTAACATGTGGAGATGTCCTTCTTGACCTGATCTGACTTTTTACCCCTCAGCCTATTAGGCTGCAGGGTCTTGCCGTTGGCATGTTCGTCCGGTCGTCCGGTCGTTCGTCCGGTCGTCCGGTCGTCAACAATTCTTGTGATCGATCTAGAAACCGAACCGTTGCTTCTAGAGACTTCAAATTTGGAAACTTTGGCGGCCATCTTTAATTTATGCGAAACCATCACAGCTTTCTCGTTACCAAGCTTTTTTTAGAACGACTTACCCTAGGCACACCAAACTTGCCGTGCACATCCATATGCTCATGACCCAGAACCTTATTGAATCTGGACCCGATTGGGTGGAAACTTTGGCGGCCATCTTTAATTTATGCGAAACCATGAATCTTGTGTATCTCGGAAACCTTTTTGCTGTTCAGTGTGAAACTTTGTAGAGATTATCGATACATCAAGAAACTTTGAAGGAATGACCAAACCAGTTTCCTGATTAGGTGAAAGCCTTGGTGGCCATCTTTAATTTATGCAGAATCTTTAATGATGTATTTCTTTGATACCATTGAAGTGTTCTAAACGAAACTTCTTGTTACCAAGCTTTCTTTAGAACGACTTACCCTAGGCACACCAAACTTGCCGTGCACATCCATATGCTCATTACCCAGAACCCTATTGAATCTGGACCCGATTGGGTGGAAACTTTGGCGGCCATCTTTAATTTATGCGAAACCATGAATCTTGTGTATCTCGGAAACCATTTTGCTGTTCAGTGTAAAACTTTGTAGAGATTATCGATACATCAAGAAACTTTGAAGGAATGACCGAACCAGTTTTCCTGATTAGGTGAAAGCCTTGGCGGCCATCTTTAATTTATGCAGAATCTTTAATGATGTATTTCTTTGATACCATTGAAGTGTTCTATACGAAACTTGGTATACAGCATCGATGTATCAAGAGACTTGACTTGCGCTGAATAACCACATCAATTCTTCTAAGAGGCGGGAAGGATGGCCGGCCATTTTTAATTTATGCAAAATCATTAATGATCTCTATATCTGATACCGTTTAAGTGCTCGATATAAAATTTGGTAAACATCATCGATGCAGCAAGATACTTATGATGAATGATAGAACTGGTTTCTCTGATTGGGTGGAAATCTTGGTGGCCATCTTTAATTTATGCAAAATCTTTAATGATATATATCTCGGATACCAATTAAGTGTTCTATATGAAACTTGGTATACAGCATCGATGTATCAAGACACTCGCAATGAAGATCAGTTCCTCTAAATGACCGGAAGGATAGGCGGCCATCTTTAATTTATGCAAAATCATTAATGATCTCTTGATACCGTTCAAGTGCTCGATGTAAAATTTGATATACATCATCAGTGCATCAAGAAACTTACGATGAATGACAGAACTGGTTTCCCTGATTGGGCGGACTTTCTACATCACTAAGGAGCCACTGTTCAGCGACTAATGTTGTCATACTTGGAGACTTCAACAATGACTTTGCTGTCGACTCGGCTGAAACAACCAAGATAAACGACTTCTTCCAAGAGCATGGGCTCTTCCCCTTAATCCCCACCCCAACCACAGATCTTAGGACAACCATTGACCAGATTTTCACCAATTTCAAACTCACAGATATACAATTTGATGTCCATGAAACATATTATTCATATCACAAGGCTGTTCGGATTGCCATCCACCCATCCTCATCCTCTGCTTGATCACAGATGGAAAGAGACAGACAATCAACAGGTACACAGGGATTCATACAGTTATTGCTATCAAAGACTTTTATTATTGTTTAGATTATTATTAGGGTTCAAAGCCAAAATGGCTTGAAGCCTTTGTTTTTGTTCAGAATATTTCTGTTCTTCCGCCATATTTTTCGCACACGCTATGTCAAAATATTTATTATAATCCTTCAATGCATCCAACATCCCACACTGAATTTATCATATTGTAATCTTTTACAAGCCACTGCTAAAGCATCTTCTGCATTCAACCAAATCTTTCAGGCTTTTACATATGCATTTTTCATTCATTTTGTACCAATATACACTGACTAAAACTGTCTGGCTGAGGGGTTGTTGCACCTTTTAGGTGCTGCCTCATGTTTTTCTGAGTTATGCCACTTGATCATCAAAAAGAACCACTTCCAACAGCTACATTTCCTTGTGAATGCAACTTGTCATAGAGGCTTTGCTGAAACAATTGATCATCCTATATACTTTAAACATTGTTTTTCGCTCCCTGGCCTGATTGTCGGTAGTCCGTCGTCAGTTGTCCGTCGTGTGCCGTGCGTAAACATCTTCTTCTCTGAAACCGCTTGGCTGATTAAGCTGAAACTTGGCATGCATGTTCCCCCCAATCAGTACACCAGAATCTATTCATGCCATGTCGATATGATTTTAAATATGGCTGCCATGGCGGCCATTTTGAATTTGCCAGTGAAATCTTGTCATCATTATTTTTCGGTAACTACTTCATGGATCTCTTTTCAAATTTGGTACAAAGTTTTCCCTTTGTACAACATGTGTACTTTTGTCCAATTTGAATATCCAATATTGCCACCAGGCGGCCATCTTGGAATTCCCCATGAAAATTTGTTATTTTGATTTCTCAGAAACTACTTGAAAGATCTTTTATCACATTTGGTACACAGGTTCCCCTTGGGGTCTATTTGTGCAAGATACCTTTTTGTGGTCGGATTCAAAAATCCAATATGGCCACCAGGCTGCCATCTTGGATTTCCCGATGAAAACTTGTTATCGCGATTTCTCAGGAACAACTGCATGGATCTTTCTCAAATTTCGTACACAGTTTCCCCTTGGGGTCTAGTTGTACAAGATACATTTTTCGGTTCGATTCGAAAATCCAATATGGCCACCATCTTAAATTTCCCCATGAAACGTTATCGAGATTGCTCAGGAATTTTCTCAAATTTGGTACCCAGGTCCAAGTTGTACAGGATACCTATTGTGGTCTGATTCAAGAATCCAATATGGCCACCAGGCGGCCAGCTTGAATTTCCCTATGAAACATTGGTATCCTGATTTCTCAGGAGCTAGTGCATGTATCTTCTTCAAATTTGGTACACAGGTTCCCCTTGGGGTCTAGTTGTGCAAGGTACCTTCTCTGCTCCGATTCGAAAATCTACTATGGCCACCAGGCAGCCATCTTGGATTTCCCTATGAAACATTGTTATCGTGATTTGTCAGGAAGTACTGCATGGATCTTTCTCAAATTTGGTACACTGGTTCCCCTTGGGGTCTAGGTGTGCAAGATACCTTTTGTGATCTGATTCGACAATCCGATATGGCCACCAGGCGGCCATTTTGGATTTCCCCATGAAACTTTGTTATCGTGATTTCTCATGAACTACTGCATTGATCTTTCTCAGATTTGATACACAGGTTCCCCTTGGGGACTAGTTGTGCAAGATACCTTTTCTGGTCCGATTCGAAAATTTTCAAAATGGACCAAAAAAGGTATCTTGCAAGACTGGACCACAAGGTGAACCTGTGTACCCAACTTGACAAAGATCCATGCAGTAATTTCCTGAGAAATCGCGATAACAAGGTTTCATGGGGAAATCCAAGATGGCGTCCTTGTGGCCATATTGTATTTCTCCACTATGTGTCTTTGACATGTTTGAAGATTAGAGCTGCCGGCTTTCTCAAATTTACACAAGCAATGTTTTTGCTTATTCACGATAACCCTAATGAAGTTGACTGACATTGACCTATTCAAGGTGAAATCATGAAATAAAAGTGAATTCTAAGCCTTTTGATTAACTTTTGACTGACATTGACTTATTCAAGGTGAAATCATGAAATAAAACTGAATTCTAACCCTTTTGATTAAAGGATTATAACCAAGATTTCTGAACTTGTACTAAATATGCTGAGCTTGACCTGCTCGCAATTGGCAGGTCTCGTTATCCTACAATTTAGTCCATTTCACGCTTCAGTGATTTCACATGCTCTGCTTGGGGGGCTTTTGGTTGTAATTTTTACAGCTTCCTCATAGAAATAGCAGTCAAATATACTTTATACATAAGAAGTTATGGTAATTTAAGTAGTAGGGTCTACCATTATTCGGAAACATTTCACCCGGATGTAATGCCGTCACTTCCGGTTTATGGTGGAGGTCATGAGGAGATGTGCGCAGGAGTGTTCTGCGCAGGTATGACGTCACTTCCGGTGTGGGTGAATGGGGCGTGACTTGTGAGAATGATAGGACATGTACAGACCTGTCTGTGTCGATGTCGTTCATCTCCGTGTCTTTTCGGTGAGAGGAGCCTGTACTGGGGTTTTTCCCCACAATGTCGTTCACTTCCGTATTTCTTCGGTCAGGTCCGTGGGAGCTTGTCCTGGGTTTTCCCACCATGTCGTTCACCTCCGTGTTTTTTCGGAGAGGTCCGTGAAGATGTGGCGGGAGGCACCGAGAGATGTGACGGAGGTGTGCGAAGAGACCCGGAGATGACCGAAGAGGAACGGCGAGTTCGTTAAGGTCCGTGAAGACGTGCCGGAGGTGACCGAAAAGACCCGGAGGTGACCGGATAGTGCCGGAGGTCACCGTAAAGACCCGAATGTGATCACCGGAGAGTGCCCGAAAAGACCCGGAGGTGACCGAATAGTGCCGGAGGTGACCGAAAACGCCCGGAGGTGATCACCGGAGAGTGCCGGAGGTGACTGAAAAGACCCGGAGGTGACCGAAAAGACACACGGAGAATACCGAAAACACCCGAATGTCACGAAAAAACGTATAAAAGGGACGATATTTAGGGAGTTGGTGCATTCATTGGACTGCCAAACGGAGCTATCTCACCTACCTGCTGACCAGCCAGCCTGACCAGCCTACCAGCCTGAACCAGCCTGACGAAAGAGCTACTTACCGAGAACTCACTGGAGCATGAGACGTGGAGAAGATTTTCATTTTACCAGTGCAACTTCACCAGCCTATCTCACCATAGCAGCTACTGACCAGCCTGAGCCCACAGTCATGGAGTCATCCCACCGAGCTAAGCTTCAACAGCACCGTGTTCGCCTCATTGATGACATGCAGCATGTGGCCGAACTATGTGATCTGCTTGTGGTGGAAAACAGAATCCTTAAACCCGGTGTCGAAGATATCATGGCGCAGAAGACCACTTCACGCCAAAGAAGAGCCCTCATCGACGATCTACTGCGCCATGGCCCCTCTAGCATTTCAAGCCTTCGTGGAGGGGCTGAAGAAGACGGGAAATGAAGAACTAGCAGATCTACTTCAAGCCCAGGATTCAAAAGATAATATCGTAGTCATGGACATGGACATTGCCGAAGAGCGTACAGCTACCAAACGTATGCACCAAGAGCCCGGTCTACCTGCCAAACCCAGTCCACCTACCAAACGGCCCCGACCATCACCTTTAGAAATACCTCAGCAAGTGCTTCAGCCAGTGCCCCAGCAAGTGCCTGAGCTACTTCCTATGTCTGTGCAGGAGATCAATGACATTATCCAGCAGGCCTACCAGGCGGCCCAGACGAACACTTGGGAGCTCTCTCCCTATTTAACTGTGAGTGTCAAAGAAGAGGAAGTGCATTTTAACGCACCGGCCTGGGACGACAAACCACATAAGCATATCGCCTTGACGTTGGACACCTGGATAAGAGTACAGGCCATTTATTACGCCGTCGATGCGGTCATTGACCACCAGGGGAGCGACGAAGCGAAATTTTATGTGGGTGACGACATCTTTCTCACCTGTTCTGCGTTCAACAACATGCTCCTCGTGCATATTCGAAAATGGAAAATCAGGGCAGATACGCAAAAGCGTATTCCTTTACCTCAGGGTGTCACCCTGAAAATACCTGCGTGGCGGAAGCTGCAGTCTCACAGCTGAAATTCATGAAGTCCTGTCTGACCAGGTGACTCAGTATATTTATAAGAAATACATCGACACATTCCTGGATCATCTCAGACCCCGCATTCGACACTTGCGCATCCAGCAATGTGCAGGCTGTGGGAACAAGAACGGGCTCTTCAACACGCATACGTGTGTGGACAATAGTATACCATCAGACGCGCTCATCACTGAGGCATTACAGGACGTGAACGCATTGGAAGCTGCCTGTCCACCCAGAATTCCACGTGAACAGATTGCCACCTTCATCTACGTTCACACAAGTCTTCTTGCATTGAACATTCAGACATCCCCGTATTCCTACATTCTATGTTCATTCTATGTTCATTCTACGTTCATTTAAGCGCCTTGATAGCGTATAATTGTATTTAAAAAATTCAACACCAAGAGTCTACTGTGGTGAACACCTTATGTTCATTCTACTGTGTTAATAAAAATATTAGAAATTCAAAATGTGTGTTAGTGTTCATTCTTTGCAAAGATAATTGTATTAAAAAAATTCAACACTAAGAGTCTACTGTGGTGAAGACCTTATGTTTTCATATTGGTGAGGGAGCTTGTGTTTCTGTGCTTTTAGTTAGAAACTCTCACCCCTTTCGAGAGTAAATAGGTGGCCCTGAAAAGGGACTTTGGAAAGAATAATTAGACATGGAGGCCATGCATCAACTGTTCTTTACTTTACCTTATAACCATTGTTATATATCTGATTATTTGAGCCAGCTATTACATTGTTCCCACCTACCCCACTCATTGTTTGTTTAGCCCCATTCCTCATAACCCTTTCATGTCTGCCCACCCTCCAGGAGTGCCCACACCCCACTGTTTCCAGACCACATGTTTTGTTTATCAGATTGGCTCCATCATACCCTGTACATATACATATATCCCTCATGTTTGATTGTACATTTATACACTTGAGAATGCTAAGGGCAGACTTAGCGAAACGTCGTGTTTAATAAAGAAGAAGTAGAAATCCAGGAAATCCCAGTGTTCATACTTGTACTACTTCTATACGTCAAACCTAATGACACTTCAAAATGTCATTCAAAAGTTAAATAGGTAAATAACAGTTAGTAAATGGGAACTTCCTACTAACAGCGCCCAGGTAAAAACACTATTAGTATGAAATGTACGGTAATAATATACCGAATAGTGCCGGAAAAAGCCGAGTGTAAAAACAAATTTTTCGTTGTGAGGTGTGGAAGATTGGTAGAGGAGAAGTGAGGAGATTGAGAACTACCGAGTAGTTCCGGAAAATGCCGAGAGTAAAAAAAATATTTTTGTTGTGAGGTGTGGGAGATTGGTAGAGGAGAGGAGAGGAGATAGGCTAGGGGTTGGCCCTGAAAACTGAAAAGGGTCTTTTGTGATTGGAATTACAAGCGTCTAGTCCGTCATTCATAATCCAGCCGTCGTCCATTAGAGAATATCCGCGTCCATAATCCAAAGACCTATTCCATTTTCCATATAACAGTATTAGCACCAAATTCAAAAAGACAATCATAGTATACATAAACATAGGCTTGTTTCCTGCAAGAGAAAAGCGGTCAACAATTTTCAATGATGCCGGCAAGACATCATGATGTTCCAAAAATATCCAATCCGTATCGCTGATCAGTATTCTTAATCCGTAATATTCGTTTTAGAGTCGTTATCCAAAAAAGATGTATCTCAGTCACGCTTTGATTGTGACTGTTCATATGAGCACCATGGGGATATTGAAGTACATGTGTTCATACTAGGCTAGGGGTTGGCCCTGAACACACTGAAAAAGGGTCGTATGTGTTTGGAAGGCTAGGGGTTTACCCTGAAAAGGATCGTTGATGGCAGGGATTTTTGGGGGGGGGGCGGTGGAGATTGGTAATCATAGAATATAGAGGAGAGGAGATTCACCCATATAGGACCAGATTTGAATTGAATGTGCCACGTTAGAAGTTCCGCTTTTGTAAGATTGGGGTGGCCCTGAAAAGGGCCGTTAAGGTCAATTTGTTTACCCTGTTTTATTCAGGTGGAGTTTGTCTGTCTACTCCAAACTGACGGAAAAGTACCGACCAGGGTGTAATATGTATCGGCCAGGCTGTTGTTGTTGTTGTTGTTGTTGTTGGGGGCCAGGCTCTCGCTCCGCATCGTCATCAGAGGAAGAATCTGCAGGTAGATCGTCCAGAAAGCGCGCTGGCGCAATTCTTGGCAATTCGTCAATGTCGACGAACTCTTGTTGAGCGGCCTGTTGTTGTTGGTGGTGGTGGTGTTCGTCCAACAGATCTCGCAGTCAGTCCAACCAGTCTCGCCCCAGCAAATCGGCCGGCGCCCTAGTCACCAGATGATGGAGGTGGCCCAGGCTAGCGGTGATATGTTGGTGTTCTCCCGCGTCCATCTGTGAATTTCCTGCAACCAATACTCTCTGACGGCCCTCGCTAATTCTTCTTTCTCCCGCCTCTCTTTCGCCGCACCTTTCGTCGTTGACATTTTGGCAACACGGCTCATGATAGGATCTTGATGTATACCTCTTCATAGTTTGAGAAAAAGGGTTTGAATGAAGCTTCTCACGCGGCCCCTGGTTTTATATTGAATGATTTTCATTGGCTGTTTAAACGGGGCGACCCTCGTTCATTGGTTCTGTCTCCGGCCTCGTCATTGGTTGATATACGTGTCGCTGATTGGCCCAATATGGCGCGACAGATGCCTCCTGGGTCCCCTCAGAAGCCTCTCGTTTTGCACAAAATTGGTATGGCAAATTCCCATGTTAAATCCATTAGTATCTCTATAACATTATGGTTGATATACGCGTCGCTGATTGGCCTAATTTAGGCGCGACTGATGCCTCCTGGGTCCCCTTAGAATCCTCTCGTTTTGCACAAAATTGATATAGCAAATTCCCATGTTAAATCCATTCGTATCTCTATAACATTAGGGTTGATATACGCGTCGCTGATTGGCCCAATTTAGGCGCGACTGATGCCTCCTGGGTCCCCTCAGAATCCTCTCTTTTTGCGCAAAATTGCTATAGTAAATTCCCAGGTTAAATCGATTCGTATCTCTATAACATTACACCCCGAATGATCACGGACTTTGACGAAGGTGGGCCCATGGAAAATAAAAAAACTATAACGTATACGGGTACGGACAGCGCCTAGAGAGGCCACGAAAAAAAATAAAACTATAACGTGTACGGCTACGGACTAGGGGTTAATTTAACATAACACTACCGAGTGATCACGGACTTTCACGAAGGGTGAAGGGCGATGAAAAAATAAAACCAAAACGTGTACGGGTACGGATTAGGATAGAGAGACACGAACACATAAAAAAAACCTGTAACGTGTACGGCTACGGACTAGGAGTTCGCACTATCCCATAGGGGTACATTATAGTATAAACAAAATTACCCAACCCCTTATTTTGCAGGGGCGACTAGGTGAGTCCACTAGGCACTGACATGGTGTGCCCCTCTCCTGCACAGCGATATATACAGGCCTCCCTAGTCGGTATTTTGTCATTCACCACCATGGGAGCGCACGGAGCAGATGGAGAGCTTGCGTTGTTCCAACTCACCACCAACGTCACCCTGATCGTCTATGACAATCACCTGCAGATCATCGAAGAACAACCCCGAGAGGTGAAGCTATGTTTAACCCTAGCAGGATGGACTCGGTTGTTACAGGAAAAGAGCCCGAAGTCGATTTCATGCACGTGGGAGTGGGTGTCTACATACGAAGTGGTAGAGATGATTCTTTTTTCCCCCGGTTAGAACAGCGTGGTGGTCCCCATATCATACTCCGTCCGGCATTATGGCAGGCGCTAAAAACTATTATCCCCGACGTCCACGACTTAGTGCACCACGACGCGAAGTCATCGATAGCTGACGTAGGTGTTGGTGTACGTCTGAACCCAAAGCGCGCGTCTCTTTGTCACCGGAAGGCTGGACTACCTTGAATCGCGTGTTGTTGGATGACCTCGACGGTGATAGCATTCACCTGTGTGACGACGTCTACATTTTCCGCGGCGCCTTTTTTGCTCGACTCCTCTGTCTGAACGAAGGTGGTTTTACCCTGGACCCTGATCTATGGACGGCCTTGGAAAAAGTAGTCCCCATTGTCGATGAAGTACTATATCTATAGGGTGCACACAGGCTAGAGTGTCATTGTCTACTCCTGAAGCGAACACACAACAGCGCAACCCAGAGGGGACCCAGAGGGGACCCAGAGGGGGACCCGAAAGAGAATCCGAAAGGGCAGCCCGTGGAGTACCCACAAGGCCGGGCGGCAGGAATCCACGTGGCGTAAGACTGTGAACAAGGTGTTAACAGATTTGTATTACAACCCCACCAGTCCAGCCGCTTATAGCGCTGTGGGAGCGCTCGCTCGAGCTGCACATTCCCAAGGCATCAGTCGAACTGAAGGTCGGGAATGGTTAAACACCCAAGACACTTATAGCTTACATCGAGCAGCCCGACGACATTTTCGCCGTAACCGAGTCATCGTAGGAGGCGTAGACGCACAATAGCAGGCCGATTTGGTCGATATGAGTCGATTTGCTACCCACAATGATGGACATCGGTATATGTTGACCTGTATCGATATTTTATCCAAGTACGCGTGGGTGCTACCCATCCGGACAAAAACAGGAGAGAATCTGGTACGCGCGTTCCAGCTGATTTTCAAGACGGGACGCAAACTCCTCTATTTGCAAACGGATGAAGGCACAGAATTTCTCAATGCCACTTTCAAGCCTTTCTTAAGAAATAGAAGGTGTTTTTCTTCCATGCGTACAACGAGACCAAAGCCTCTGTGGTGGAACGATTCAATCGAACCTTCAAGGGACGGATGTACAAGTATTTTACCGCCAAAAACACCCAACGGTACATCGATGTGCTACCTCAACTGGTCCAAAGGTACAATCGAGCCTATCACCGCAGTATCCAGCGGGCTCCCCTCGATGAGACGGAACGCAACGAACATCAAGTGCGCCGTACGCTGTACTCGATAGAACCCAGTACACTCACGTAACCCCGTTACAAACGCGAGGATGTGGTACGGATCAGTAAAGTCAAAGGGCAATTTGAGAAAAGTTACTTGCCCAACTAGAGTGACGAGCACTTTGTCGTCGTTCGCCATAACCCTCAACACCCACGTCTATCAACCGGAAGATCTACAAGGAGAAACACTGCAAGGCACGTTTTACAAGGCAGAATTACAACCGGTGGTCAAAACACGGAAAGACTACTACCCGGTGGAAAAGATTTTGAAAACGGAACGTCGACGTGGCATCTCCTATCATTTCGTCAAATGGCAAGTTTGGCCCAGTTCGTTTAATTTCTGGGTCTCAGCCCGTGACATGAAACGGCTATAAATTCTACCTCACATCCCCTACAGCGTTCAGTGTAGGGATGTACCATGGATAGTGCGCATCTGCCCTTACTGCTGCGCACTCGAAAAGGACAAGTCGGTACCGTGGTGTGTCTACTAGTGCTTCTGGGTACCTTATTTGGAGGAGTCTTCTACGATTTGGCGTACCTGATATCCTGTTTAAATCTACCCGCCATTCGACCAAATCCTACCCCGCAACGTCAAGCTCAATCACCCAACACCACCACCACCACCACCACCACTATTCTCTCTCCTACGACGCTACGGACCATTACCAGATCACCCGGTTCTACAACCCATCCCACTACGCGGTCCAGCCCTACTACTCCACCGCTACGGAACTTGTGCCTAGTCCTACCCTTAGAAGCGAACCACCCGCATCATCTTCCACCAGGGCAAAACCACGGCAACCTAGAACACCCACCACGACGCTAACACCTAGAGTGAGACGAGTACCACGTTTACCACGGCAACGGTACCCGCACGACTACGATCCCCGGTGGGATCCACGACAACGGTGGTGGGCCTCTGAACGCTGGGCGCAAATCACCAAATAACGAGATGGATCCTCGGTGGCAGCATCCCTTCACGTGTGTCATCGCTGGACTGACCGGGTCGGGAAAAACCCACTTCGTTCAACGGCTCATCCAACACGGGTCAGCCCTCATTTCACCACCCGAGGCTCGCATCATGTAGTGTTATGGAGCTTGGCAGCCTGCGTACGAGGAACTGGCACGCATCCCCGGACTCACCTTGGTGGAAGGATTACCCCCAGAGGATACCCCAGAAGACACGTTGGTCGTGGTAGACGATATGATGACCAAAACGGACGGTCGAGTCACCCGGCTTTTTACTAAAGGGAGCCATCATCGTCGGTTGAGCATCATCTACATCGTCCAGAATCTCTTCAGTAAGAACAAAGAGCACAGGAACATCAGTTTGAATGCTCAGTATGTGGTCTTGTTCAAAAACCCCAGAGACGCATCACAAATTATGCAACTGGCGAAACAGATGTACCCTAAAAACGCGGCCTTTGTTCGGGAAGCCTTTGAAGATGCCACCCAAGGAGCCCACGGGTATCTGCTCATCGACTTGAAACAAGAGACACCCTCGGCACTTCGATTGCGGACCCACATTTTTCCCGGAGAGGTCCAGACGGTGTACACACCCAAATAAAAGAAGAATTACAACACATATAAGTGAAGTGGGAAGAGGTGCCGACATACTGACTGCGTCACATGACTTCACAGAATAGTCTTCTGGTTAACCTATTCTAAAGCACATACCAAGAATCTAACGATTCGTGATATGTGTTGTATCTCAGGTACGCTTTTATTGTACCTGTTCATGTGGCAACTTGGATGATATGACTACACGGCCGGCATAAGCGGTATTAGATACAAATCTAGAGAGCTATGATGGAAATGCTCTGACAACTCGTATACTGGTAATTGGTGAGCTGTTTCGCTGCGACAACTCGTACATTGGTGATTGGTGAGCTGTATCGTCGTCAGATGTAAATGACGGCATTTAACACAAAAGACTAGTCTGTAAGGCCCGATGTCGACACAACCCTCTAGTATTCACTTCCTCATCATGTCTGCACGCATACGGAAGCGCGCGCCGGCCTTCCGCGTATTACACAGCCGGCGCGGACCCAGAACTGGTACGGTGTTTGCGTGAAGTCGCTCATAATGTGTTAAAAGGGAATGTTCCTCTCAGTCCCCTGCGGAAAGGGAAATTGCAACGGCACAAGACGGGTCTCCGAACGCTGGTGAAGAAGACGGGTAGTTTAAAGAAACAGAAACAGGCGTTACAGCGAGGTGGATTGCTCGGGGCACTCCTTGCCCCCTTAGCCGCTTCCGTACTGGGACCTTTAGTAGGATCCATCTTGGGCGGAGCACGCTAACGTCATGGAACATACGAAAAAAATGATGCTGGTCGAACCTCGACTGTTACAGAGTTTGGCATCACCCTATCCCGTGCCTACCACGGTGCAACAACTCCAGTCTCTCGGCGAAGAGATGAAAAGTATACTCCAACGTCGACTACCCGATCACGAGAAAATTCAATTCTACCATCAGACGCTAAACCGGTACAAGACGTTTATGGATCAATATAGGGGTAGTACACCACCAGCACCACTACCAGCAGCGCCAGCACCCACACCACCATCATCACCTCAGCTGGAAGAGGAAGTGTTGGCCAGTGTTCCTATGGCATTCAAGACCAAGGCTCGTTTATTGTTGGCTCGGGTGACACAGAATCCCGATATGGGTTGGAGCGATCAGGGGGAACTGCTTATTCGAAACCGAGTGGTGCCGGGGTCTCATATCACCGATTTGATCAACGATACGGTACGCTCTCGCAAACACTCTAATCCACCGGGCTGGGAAGCCTTTGCTCAGGGGTTGAAAGACACACACACCCCTCAAGAATTGGTGGGGAATCCTAACCGTTGGGCCTTTATGCAGCGGACCGAGCAAGCGCCGAGTAGACCACCACCACCACCACCCTCTTCTTGGAAACCGGAGTCACCCCCCAAAACACCACAACGACGGGCACCTTCTTTCCCCCTTTAAAACACCATCCCCGGTAAAGAGGCTCCAGCGCTCGGGAGCTTTGATACAAAGCAAGTCACCGCGAACATCACGACGCCGAGGTCATCCGCCCAAGGCCTGGGAGCCCTATTAAAGCCAGGTGCAGGAGCCCAGTAACAGTTCGCTCGATGTGTTTTCTGACAACACCTTGGCCAAGTACGTCACCCAATTACCGCAACCGTTGCATTTACCTGGACGGTAGGAATGCGGACTGGTGAATATTCAATACTCTTACTCGTGGTACAACGTGCGAGGCAAAGAAGTATGGTACGAGGTGACCTACGAAGGCAAAATAAACCGACTGACTCTCCCCGAAGGCCAATACGATACACTCTAGGGTGCACTCCAGAGATTCTTCCATTCGGCATGGAATAGACTATGTGTCCGTTTTTCGGCTACCAGTTGTCGTAAAACCTTCAACCCAAATCACTTATATGTATATATTTTCTGAAAGAGCATGATGAAACTATTATTTTAAGATATAACACTGCTATGTTATAGAAAAATTAAACTCGAACATTCTCCTCCATGCTTGCTTCATTTTTCCTAGAAAACCCCTTAAAAATGTCGAAAAATGGTCAAATTCGGCTCAATTTCCAGAAAAATCTGTAAGAGCGATTTCAATTAAACTTCTTACTCACGTTCCCTGGTCCGGTCTCAACTTAAAAAGGCAAACAAAAGTGGGTGTCAACCTGCCCGTTTTTTGTCAGATTTTCTTCCCGGAAATGAGTCCCGATTTTTAGGCACACCCAGGGGGCATAACTGATACAGGACAAACTTTACTCCATGATCTCGATCAGCGTGTAGACGAAGCCAGCACTCGATTTGTACGTACTCGTTTGCAGCGTTGATAATGCTGAATAGGATGGCATTGTAGATATAAGCTATTAAGAAGACAAGAAGAATTATGATGTAGCAGAACAAGGCCAGTCTATCGTATTATGAAATTAGAGAGGGGCCATTACTACGAAACTGTGGAGGGCCACCTTAAGGGGCAGGATGTTTTTTACGAAATTCATTATTCACATGTATCGTAATCTCAGAGTGTTTGCGAGTATGGCGGTATACAACACTTGCCAGTTATACATATTATTTTGGGAAATCCGACCGATAACTTTCCCCCTACCCCATCTTTGTTTTGATCAATTTTGTCAATTCTAGCAGGATTTTCGAGAACAAAACTCAAAATTAACCTATTTCTTCTTAATAATGGTCATCCATTCGGCAATATGAAGGCCGTGGTTGCTTTTCCGCTTTCCAATGATAGCAGAAACGCGGCAAAATGCAAATAAGAGATGTAACCAAGTCAAATTATTGGTAATTTTGCACTAAATTTTCTCCTAGAAACATGGGAAATACTTCAGAAACTTGAGAAATAATTCGTAAAACCATAATAATATACATCCATTCCATCCTTTATGGACTGTAAATGGGTTCTCTTGTAAAGAAAATTTACACGGGCAAATTTATATCATTCTGATAGGACCTCGTTCTGCCATAATATCCACCAAAATCTCATTCCAGGGGGAGATAACTCCTGTATGGAATACAGTATGCAATAACTGCATTAGTATACTAATGGACACACTGTGGATTATTTTAATCGAACTCCTGGTCTTCTTTCCACCTGCTTCCGAAAATAGCGCTTCAGGTGTAACTAGGCAGTCAATCTGGCGTAATGATACATCTCCGCTCCGTAACGGAGTCTACATTAAGATAATGTATATTATGCCTTAAAGGGTGCACTCCAGAGATTCTTCCATTCGGCATGGAATAGACTATGGGTCCGTTTTTCGGCTACCAGTTGTCGTAAAACCGTCAACCCAAATCACTTATATGTATATATTTTCAGAAAGAGCATGATGAAACTATTATTTTAAGATATAACACTGCTATGTTATAGAAAAATTAAACTCGAACATTCTCCTCCATGCTTGCTTCATTTTCCCTAGAAAACCCCTTAAAAATGTCGAAAAATGGTCAAATTCGGCTCAATTTCCAGAACAATCTGTAAGAGCGATTTCAATTAAACTTCTTACTCACGTTCCCTGGTCCGGTCTCAACTTAAAAAGGCAAACAAAAGTGGCTGTCAACCTGGCCGTTTTTTTGTCAGATTTTCTTCCCGGAAATGAGTCCCGATTTTTAGGCACACCCAGGGGGCATAACTGAGACAGGACAAACTTTACTCCATGATCCCGATCAGTGTGTAGACGAAACCAGCACTCGATTTGTACGTACTCGTTTACAGCGTTGATAATGCTGAATAGGATGGCATTATAGATATAAGCTATTAAGAAGACAAGAAGAATTATGATGTAGCAGAACAAGGCCAGTCTATCGTATTATGAAATTAGAGAGGAGCCATTACTACGAAACTATGGAGGGCCACCCTAGGCGTCCATTGAGGGTCTGACCACATTGTTGAATTACAAGTCTCTACGGAAGGTGATGAATAGTTCAAGACCCCTCAAAGCCTATCCCTTCAAGAATCACGTCTTCTTCGATGCCAACGCACACAACGACAAGGCCTGTATCCTGCTCAGCCCCAACGCGGGTGTGGAACTCAGTCCTAGGCTACAGAAAATGTTAGGTCTCCCTTACGACATCTACGCGGGAACCACCACCGGCAACGGTGACGTTGTGATGGATATGAAAGTGGGTATGTACGGACTCTACGTCTACTCGGACGCAGTGGACAGCTATATTGTGGGCGATGTGAACACACCGCTGTTACGGGTGGTTCCCATTAAAAAGAAGTATGGCGATCAAGTCACTCAAGAGTTTCAACCACATACTCTACCTGCCAGTACGACATACCGATATCAACACGATCACGGTGGATATAAGAGATGACACAGCACGCCCGGTCGCATTCGAACGAGGGAAAGTGGTGCTGACACTTCATTTCCGACAAGTACGTTCTCCTCACTTCGTATAATGTATGTGCCTTACCAGTGCCATACGGCCAGCTATGCCGACTACTACAAGAAACAAACGGAAGGTAGCTTGCCCATCTTTAGCGGTGCACGCATGCATCGAGGTCACGGGTTGGGTAACATACTGGGCAGAATCGTCAAAACGTTCTTGCCCTTGGTGACACGGGGAGTAAAAGCGGTGGGCAAACAAGCGGTACGCAGTGGACTGCGCGTGGCCGGTGATGTCTTGGGAGGCACGGCACCCCGACAAGCCTTGAAACGACGGGCCCAAGAAGTAGGCAGCGTCTTGATCGCCAAAGCCCAAAGCCCAAGAGTCATTCGACGACCGACGACGCACACCCCGGAAGAAGAAGAAGGATAAGAGAGACATCTTCGCATAATGGCATTCATTCACTCCGAGTCGTGTCCGTCTACCAATAGTGAATTGGATTTGTGGGCTATTCCACCCACACAGACCAGTGTCGCCGAAGGCCGTTGGGTAGAACATCGACCCCTGGCTAGCCTGACGAGCACGGGACCACTGGAATTTACCATTAAAAACAAAGATACGGCCTACCTGGATTTAGCCCACATATACTTGTACGTGAAAGCCAAACTAGTGGACGGAGCCGGGACCCCATCGGGAAAGATGCGGTGGTAGCGCCGGTGAATCTTTGGCTGCACTCCTTATTCCAACAGGTGGATATCAGTCTGAACGATAAACTCATCAGTACGTCCACCAATACGTACCCGTATCGAGCCTACATCGAGACGCTGTTGTCGTACGGAGAAGATGCCAAAAAAACACACTTGCAAGCCTCGCTGTACTACAGGGATTCACCCAGAGTCATGGATGCTTTGACCATTGCAAATAATGGGTTCAGCAATCGCAGGCAGTTTACAAATGGTAGCCGGTCCGTCGATATGATGGGACGACTTCACGCCGATCTGTTCCTGCAAGACCGCTACATGATGAACGGTGTATCCATCAAGATCAAGTTGATCCGTTCCCCACCCACTTTCGCCTTGATGGCAGGTGGAGATGCCCCCAATTACAAGATCATCATACACGATGCAGCCCTGTTTGTCCGTACGGTGGATTTGCAACAGGGTGTGTTGGTGAGTCACATGGAAGCCTTATCGAAAAAACCAGCCCTGTACCACATCCGGCGCGTACAGACCAAGGTGTTCTCTGTGCCAGCAGATACGATGATGGCCAATCGTGAAAATTTATTTCTAGGGGATCTCCCTGAACGTCTTTGTAGGGACCATGTACACCTCCCGTTAACGCATACAGTCCGTGTCGATGAAGCAGCCAAGGTGGCAGTATAACAGGAGCACCGATAGGATGATCTCTCATTTTGGTGACGAAAAATGTGACGTTGGTGACCATTTCCACAAGCCATTTGGTATTGGGGCGTTGCAACCGGGCCCATTCCAATGGGTCCAACGTAGTCAGTTGGTCGATGAGTGGCTCCAGAGAAATCGCATCCGTCACCGTGAAGGGCGGATCAAACACATAGATATTATTGCTGGGGTAATAATACCGCAACTGGTCCGTCTCCTTGTGCCGTAAGATGTAGCCGAATGTCATATTCAACTTGAACGCTGTCACCTGATCTGTGAAATTGTTCTCGGCATAGGTAGAAAGATCCCTGAGGTCCTGCAGTCGAAAGTTATACAAGTCCAATAGACGACGGTGACAGTGAAACAATGGCGTATGGTGGTCCAGTGACGTCGATAAATGTCACTCACACGCTCGTCTTGGAGCAAGACTTCAGCCGGAGGTGATGCTGGGTCCCCTGGAAAATCTTCTCCACGTCTCATGCTCCAGTGAGGCCAATAGCTCCTCTCGTCAGAGCGGTTCAGGCTGGTAGGCTGGTCAGGCTGGCTGGTTAGGCAGGTGGGTGAGATAGCTCCGTTTGGCAGTCCAATGAATGCACCAACTCCCTAAAAATCGCCCCTTTTATACGTTTTTTCGTGACATTCGGGTGTTTTCGGTATTCTCCGTGTGTCTTTTCGGTCACCGAGTCTTTTCGGTCACCTCCGGCACTCTCCGGTGATCACCTCCGGGTGTTTTCGGTCACCTCCGGCACTCTCCGGTCACCTCCGGGTCTTTTCGGTCACCTCCGGCACTCTTCGATGATCACATTCGGGTCTTTTCGGTGACCCGGCACTCTCCGTATCTTTTCGGTAACCTCCGGCACATCTTCACGGACCTTAACGAACTCGCCGTGCCTCTTCGGTCATCTCCGGGTCTGTTCGCTCACCTCCGTCACATCTCTCGGTACCTCCCGCCACATCTTCATGGACCTCACCGAAAAAACACGGAGGTGAACGACATGGTGGGAAAAACCCAATACACGCTCCCACGGACCTGACCGAAGAAATACGAAAGTGAACGACATTGTGGGAAAACCCCCAGTACAGGCTCTTCTCACCGAATTAAAGACACGGAGATGAACGACATCGACACAGACAGGTCTGTACATGTCCTATCATTCTCACAAGTCACGCCCCATTCACCCACACCGGAAGTGACGTCATTACATCCGGGTGAAATGTTTCCGAATAATGGTAGACCCTACTACTAATTTACTTACTTGAAAATACTTTAATATGAGGATGGCAAATTATGTGCTTCCTGAGTATAAGCATGGGAGAACTGTGAGGACAGCAATACCTAAACCAGGTATGGTAGGATATCGGGACCTCTCATCGAAATATCAATCTGGTACGCATATATGCAAACCAGGGTATTGCTGTGTCTACCTAGACCATCCTGGAGATGACCAGTTGCTTTGTACATGTGTAGATTAACAATATTTTCAACATAGATTGCTATATCGAGGATTGCAATTACCGGTACCTTTTGGATCCCAAATTTCAAAATGTTTTTACTTTTCCCCTTTGTTGTGTACCAGCGCTGCAGTACTTAGATTGTGTGATACGAGCCCTATCTTGAAAAGAATTAAATCTACAGTATGCTTTCATTCAATCAAATTAGCATTTCCACTACCGGTAATTAACCGTTTCAACGAATTTCTTATGATGAATTATTTTGTTTTAAGTACATGTAGCATACTATTACTCTTGCCTTATTCTAAGTTGCATAACGGTAATTTAAATTGTTCGATAACTTCTCGAATCACTACATATCACAGACCGACATGTATGCATATGTTATTAAAATTCTATGTTTGATGATTTTCGAATTTCTGAGCATATCCATATAATTGTTCAGTCGGATTTAAATTAAAAAAAAAACAGATTGTAGACTAAAATTTACGGGAGACATGTGGATCATCGCGCTCTTGCTATTCAATGACGAAAACAAAACGTCAGGAAATAGACTAGAAATTCACATCCACACATTCCGAAGTCCCACTATCATCATGTGTGGTCCATCCGGGTTCGCGATACACCGAAACTAAAATAGCAGCCATAAACACTTTCTTGCATTCTAAATGCAGCAAAGAAAATCCTAGTCAAGAAATGTAAACATTTCCACCATCCTGATACAAGGACTTTTCTAAAATTTATATCCACCCCCTCTCCTAAGGACGAGATTCCTCACAAATGAATTGAGATAAAACTCTTTTCTATTCATTTTGGTACGGCACTATTTACAATGTGGAATTCAAGATAGGTAGGCCTATTGATGGACATATAAAGTTCCAAGTATTTTTGTCTGAAAATTCCGCAGCATTCAACAGGAGGGTGGGTAGAAGTTTTAAAATTGGCCTTTGTACCAATATGGATGTGAATATCTGGTCTATTTTCTGGCTTTTTGTCCCCCGCCGCAACGCGACCGGGGACTTTAAAATGGTTCTTGCTTCTTTGTTTCCGTGGATGTCCGTCCATGTCTGTTCGAAGCGATAACTTCCTAACGCGTTGTTGGATTCTTTCGAAATTCGGAATATACATTCCTTGCGACAAGACGCGAGTCCGTATTGCATTTCAGCAACATCTGCCTGAAGGTGGCGCCACTAGTTCTTGCTTCTTTGCGTATGTGGATGTCCGTGTACGTCCGTGCATGTCTGTTCGAAGCGATAACTTTCTAACGCTTAGTTGGATTCTTCCAAAATTCGGCATACGCATTCCTTGCGACAAGACACCAGTCCGTATTGCATTTCAGCAACATCTGCTTGAAGGTGGCGCCACTAGTTCTTGCTTCTTCGTGTCCGTGAATGTCCGTGTACGTCTGTTCGAAGTGATAACTTCCTAACGCTTTGTTGGATTCTTCCGAAATTCGGAATATGCATACCTTGCGACAAGATGCCAGTCTGTATTACATCTCAGCAACATCTGCCTGAAGGTGGCGCCACTGGTTCTTACTTCTTTGTGTCCGTGGATGTTCGTGTACGTCTGTGCATGTCTGTTCGAAGCGATAACTTTCTAACGCTTTGTTGGATTCTTCCGAAATTCAGCATTCGCATTCCTTGCGACAAGAGGCCAGTCCGTATTGCATTTCAGCAACATCTGCCTGAAGGTGGCGCCGCTAGTTCTTGCTTCTTTGCATCCGTGGATGTCCGTGTACGTCCGTGCATGTCTGTTCGAAGTGATAACTTCCTAAAGTTTTGTTGGATTCTTCCAAAATTAGAATACGCATTCCTTGTGACAAGACGCTAGTCCGTATTACATTTCAGCAACATCTGCCTGAAGGTAGCGCCACTGGTTCTTGTTTCTTTGAGTCCGTGGATGTTCGTGTACGTCCGTGCAAGTCTGTTCGAAGCGATAACTTCCTAATGCTGTGTTGGATTATTCCGAAATTCGGAATACGCATTCCTTGCAACAGGACGCCAGTCCGTATTGCATTTCAGCAACGTCTGCCTGAAGGTGGCACCACTGAGTTTCTCTTCTTCTTGTCCGTTCCAGTCAAAATGAGCCTTCAATTTTGCTATATGAAATCATTCTATTCCACATCATGATTTACCCTAAAGCTTTTGCATGAATCATATTTTATTTCAGAAGTATAATGTGAAATAACTGGCGGGGAAATCCCCGCAGTACTGAATCCCTGATTTTTGAATTTCGTGTCATCTTAAACGAAGGACAACATTTCCTTCAATTTTGCTAACAAATAATTGTATTGCACATCATATGATTTACCCTGAAGCTTCTGCACGAATCATATGTGTCCACACATGTATATTATTATATTAATTACAACTGTGTTCCTAATGTTTGGGTGCACACTGTGCATATGATCAATTTCCTGAATTGAACTGAATTCAACCTTGCCGGTCTTCAGACTGACAGATGATGGCATGCAGTTGTCAGTGCAGTTGTTCATGTACAAGGAGCTTTCTATGAATGAGTTGCAACCCCAAAAGGCTTAAAATTTATCAGGCACAGACCCATGTTTTTACCCCTCTGCCAATTTTGGCCATGGGGTATTGTCATCATCTTGTACGTCCGTCTGTCCGTACGTCCGTTCGTGAGCGAGATAGCCGGAAAACTGTTCCGCTGATGAATTCCAAATTTGGTATGCTTATTTACCTAGTCAAGGACCAGAAGTCTATAGAATTGGGACCTGATTGGGTGGGAACCTTAGCAGCCATCTTTAATTTCATGCAAAATGGATAATGATCCATATCTCGGAAACCATTCTGTTCAATACAAAATTTGATATACATCATCGATACATCAAGCAACTTTCAACGAATTACCAAACAGGCTTTTCTGATTAGCTGGGAACCCTGGAGGCCATCTTTAATTCATGAGAAATCGATAATGATAGCCTACATATCTCGGTTACCATTCAATTGTTTTATATGAAGGTTGGTATATATCATCGATACATCCAGATACTTTGAATCGGGACCTGATTGACTGAAAGCCTTGGTGGCCATCTTTAATTTAGGCAAAATCATTAATGATCTCTATATCTGATTCCGTTGGAGTGCTCAGTGTAAAATTTGGTATACATCATTGATGCATCAAGAGACTTACGATGAATGACAGATCTGGTTTCTCTGATTGGGCGGAAATCTTGGCGGCCATCTTTAATTTATTCAAAATCTTTAATGATGTTTATCTCCGATACCATTCAAATGTTCTATACGAAACTTGATTTACAGCATCGATGTATGAAGAGACTTGCATTAATGAATAACCACATTAGTTCCTCTGAGTG
Source organism: Hanleya hanleyi (assembly GCA_036873755.1). Classification (NCBI taxonomy): domain Eukaryota; kingdom Metazoa; phylum Mollusca; class Polyplacophora; order Lepidopleurida; family Hanleyidae; genus Hanleya; species Hanleya hanleyi. Next base: position 25,396 of record JAVTVY010002326.1, read on the forward strand.
ACGGGAAGGATGGGCAACCATCTTTAATTTATGTAAAATCATGAATGATCTCTATCTCTGACACTGTTCAAATGCTCAATATAAAATTTGGTATACATTATCGATGCATCATCTCGGTTACTTCTACACGATGTGCCTAGGATAAAGTACTATACTATGCACAATTTTTGTAATTCAGCATCGCAGAAAACCATCGATTGCGTTTTCATGGTAAAAGGGTTAGGAAAGAACTAAAAATACACTTCAATGCAGAGTGATTTTGATTGACGCCAGAAATCGCTCAGAACGCTTCTTCGGCGATCTAGACCCCAGGAGCATCTGGGGCCTGGGCGGCCCCTGGATCCTCATCTGAAGTGCAATGATAGTGGCCGTACCACTTTGAATTTGCTTCCGACGCCCCTGTATTAACAGACAGTGTCAACGTACTGTTCCAGCTGTCTCCCGTTCAGTGATTGGTCATTCGACCCCGCCATTTTAAACTAATACGAGCATTTTCATTGGATCACTATTAGATAAGACCCACCCCCAATCTTCATACACAACCACGCGACTGTCTCAGTTGACTGATGACATAGCGCGGCCTCGTTTTTGATTTCAAAATCTGCCGTCTAACTGGGAAAATGCTGTTGTTGCTGCATCAGCCGATCATTGGCCCCCTGTAGAAGATACTATAGGCTAATACATGTAGGCTACCATGCCATGAGATGATGCTTGGGATTGCATTTCGCTCACTTGCACCTACAGGTGGCGACAACTGGTGGCAAATTTAAAATTGGTTTCCGGGCAACAGGTTGATGCCTTCAGCTTCTCGTCAAATTTGGTTTGCAGATAATGCCTTGAGATGTCACTTGGGGATGCTTCTCGGTGCTTCACTGCATGAAAACTATATCACAGAAGCAATCAACTTTCAGTCAATCGTTCTGAGTTGATCTTAAAACTTGGGAAGGCAGAAAGACCCTTCCACATCCAACGCCTATGAAGCAGCAGTTGCCTCCCTCATATCCCCTGAGACCAACAATGCTAAAAAATATTGCTGCCATTTCGGCGGGGGACCTAGCATCCTGATCCTTACCTAGTGTAACAGCCAGAAAACGTGTAGGACTGGAGGCGTCATCCTTTTGATATGCAACTTTTGAACACGTGTCTCGTGGTAAAGGGCTTGAATCCTGTCTCGGATAACGTGAAGTTTCTCTCAGCAATAACATAGAGCCTGTAATAAGTCACTATGTTATCAATGGGTGGACGACATGTATAGTCGGTCAGCATATATGATGGTCTGTCATTTTGAATGCTGGGGATTGATAAAGAAAACATGTATGTGGAAGGGTGGCTGATGAACTATCTGATGAAGCGACCTCAGTTGAGAGACCTGAGCCATTGTCATGATGGACATTGGATAAAGATTAGATGAAACTGTAAATTGTAGGTCTAGTGTAGAACACTCGGTTGAGATCAGGAGAGAACAGTCCCGAGACAGCTGCCAAGAATCTTTGTGACGGCCTATAACAAATACATCCTGCTATAGAGAAACAACCATAACTGGATACAATTATAATACTATCGACAGTCTCTTTCACTATATCGTATAAATAATCCGTTACGAAAATGAGTAGCAGACGGGAAGAACCAGCCATATATTACAGGCCCGTAGGCTGGGGGGGGGGGGGGTTCGGGGCACCCCCCCTCCGCAAGGGGGAAGAGTGCACGGAAGGACCCGCACCCAAGACCCTTGGACGCGGCCGCCAGCTCGCAACAAATTATAGATAATATTGACCTGAATAAAAATAGATCTAGAGTTGATATCTGGTGTATCGTGTTATGTTGTTTCGCCTCTAATAAGCCATAATTTCCCGGGAAGATGATCACTCTCATTAACGGGTTATGTAATCCACTGAGCCGACCATTGTACGTCCACTGAGCCGACCATTGTACGTCCACTGCAAGTACAGTGCAAGTCCTTCGTTCGATTCAAATAATACATGTTTCAAAATATACTGTTCAGCATAAAATTGGATCCTAATTGGACCCTCTCTTCTGACCCCTTAAGTCTGGGCATTTATAGAAAATTCGTCCTGGAAAGACTAAGATTCCTTTGGTAGAAGTCCTGAATGTGAGACAGTAAAGTTTGACATGCACATTGATGACAACAAGACAACTACATTGTTATTCTTAACGTGATCAAGTCTTAGTTGGCTGACATATTTTCTTTATGACAGATAGCGGCGAAATATACAGTAATAAACATGTGCCAGTTTCTTGATAATAGGATGGCTGAATCGGAGGAATTGTTGGCGTGATTTACCCATCTTTTTACCAGATCGTAACAAGTCATTTGCGTACACTTCGCCATCCATAAGATGGCTTGCGAATCGTGGGTCTCCATTATCGCGGAGCGATATCCAGTACTTTACCGGATTCTGTTCGGCCTTCATCCGGCGGAGAACAGACCCGAGAAATCTGATAAATTACAGGTTTTCATACCACTTCTGAAACAGATATTGCCTGGGCTTACAAAATATATAGGTATGTATAACTTTCGTTTCATCCAAGAGGTGTGGTGAATCTGAAATTTTGAACAAGTAGATCATCACATGACTCGAAAATGGCGAGTTACGTTGGGGTTACGTCGGTAGACTTTAGCTGATTGGCTGACGAAGTCACGTGGTATTGATTTATGGAAATTCCATCCTGCAGTTGCCGAAAGTAGGTTAAAGAAGACTGGACGGCGAACAAGGCGGACGTACTTTACTTTCTCTCCGGCAATATCGTACTATCAAAGCGAACTGCGCCTATGTATCCTTCATAACAAGTGTTTTAATGTTCTCCTAGAGTAGTACTGTTGTAGTTTTATCGAGTTTTAACAACCATAGCACCATTCTAGCACTCTATATCACACCCCTGTCTCTGACCGCCGCCTTGTTTATTCTTTCACGGGAAAATCCATGACAACGCCGCCATCTTGAAAATCGGAAAGCAAGAACTGGTTTTATGTTTTTATCCTTGCCTTTTATTCGCTCTATTCCTGTGAACTGTATCCCGTGCTTTCTGTGCCTGAATGTGACTGGCTTATGCTGACTTTTTACCCGATTTTAAACTTGTCTCGTGTCACTAATCCGTCTCGATTTTAGAAACCTTCGCCTCTATCCGCTTGAGTGCATGAACGCTCTCGCCCCACAGACAAGTCCTCTTGCTGTAAGCGGTTTTAATCCCTGTGACTGTGCTTGTGTACCGTGTGTCTATTCGTGAATGTACTTTTAATTAACCTGCCAACTCTTCTCCAGTGCTTTTAACCTTCACTTCAAGAACTTTGTTTTTATCCTGCATGTGTTCATAGATAAAAATAAGTACCCCACGTGTTGTCTTAATGCAAGATTCCAGAACTGTGTATTCTTTTATTCGGTGTACTTCCTGTCATCGCTATTTGAGAGAAAAACCCCCTCGCTCAATAAAATCATCGATCAAGAAATTTAAACGTGAAAGTAGTATACAAAGCGTATTTGGCGGCCAATTGACATCAGAAATTTGCACGTCACGTCACGCGACAGCCAATCAGAAGCGAGTATTGTGTCACATGGGGTGTGGTGGTGGTGGGTGGTGGGTTTAAGATGGCGGCTGTGGTGGTGGTGGGTGGTGGGTTTAAGATGGCGGCTGTGGTGGTGGTGGGTGGTGGGTTTAAGATGGCGGCTGTGGTGGTGGTGGGTGGTGGGTTTAAGATGGCGGCTGTGGTGGTGGGTTTAAGATGGCGGCTGTGGTGGTGGTGGGTGGTGGGTTTAAGATGGCGGCTGTGGTGGTGGTGGGTGGTGGGTTTAAGATGGCGGCTGTGGTGGTGGTGTGTGGTGGGTTTAAGATGGCGGCTGTGGTGGTGGTGGGTGGTGGGTTTAAGATGGCGGCTGTGGTGGTGGTGGTGGGTTTAAGATGGCGGCGGTGGTGGTGGTGGGTGGTGGGTTTAAGATGGCGGATTGTAGAAAAACGTATAAAAGGAGGCGATTTTTAGGGAGTATTCATTGCACTACCTACCTGACTCACGTGACCAGCCTGCCTGCCTGCCTGCCTGCTTACCTGCCTGCCTGCTTGCCTATCCGCTTGTATGACACGAAAGCATGAGACGTGGAGAAGATTTTCCCTGGGACCCAGCAGCACCTCCGGTTGAAGTCTTGCCTGAAGACGAGCGTGTCAGGGACATTTATCGACGTCACTGGGCTACCATACGCCATTGTTTTCACCGTGGCCGTCGTCTATTGGACTTGTATAACTATCGACTGCAGGACCTCACGTATTTGTCTACCTATGCCGAGAACATTTTCACAGATCAGGTGACAGCGTTCAAGTTGAATATCACATTCGGGTACATTTTACGGCACAAGGAAACGGACCAGCTGCGGTATTATTATCCCAGCAATAATACCTATGTGTTTGATCAGCCGTTCACGGTGACGGATGCGATTTCTCTGGAGCCAATCATCGACCAATTGACTACGTTGGATCCATTGGAATGGGCCCGGTTGCAACGCCCCAATACCCAATGGCTTGTGGAAATGGTGACCAACGTCACATTTTTCGTCACGAAAATGAGAGATCATCCTATCGGTGCTCCTGTACTACTACCCCCGTGGTTGCTTCATCGAAAAGGCCTGTATGCATTAACAGCAGGGAAAAACGGGCCCTACAAAGACCGGAAATGTCTGTTTCGGTGTTTGGCCGTGCATCTGGACGAGTGTAACCCCAAGTGTTGTGACAGAGTGGCCAATGACTATTGGCAACAGTATTTACAGCAGCAAGACTTGGATAAGCGGCACTTCCGTGGAGTTCCGTTCAAGAATTTAGATGACGTGGAAACACTGTTCAACATCAATATCTTTGTATACCGATTACGATGCGAGGAGGATACATTTGTGGCTGAATTGGTTCGTCGTTCAACAGAACGGTATGCTGCTACAATGAAAGTCAATGTGTTCGACGACAATGGCGTGAGTCATTTTTCTCTGATCTACAATATGAGTCAGTACGCTCAGTCTTTCAGTTGTACCCAATGCCATCGGGTGTTTCACCGTTCCACCGACTTACATCGCCACGAGAAAATCTGTGACAACAGTGTCAAGCGCGTATATCCGGGTGGTGTGTATCATAATGCGCCTACTATTTTCCAGGAACTGGCCGATGAGGGTGTGATCATACCGGAGGTGGATCGTTATTTTCCCTACCGGGCGTGTTACGATTTTGAGGCCCTGTTGGAGCCCATGGACATGTTTTCAGCGAAAACACAGTGGACGCAGCGCCATATTCCTCTGAGTGTCAGTATTTCCAGCAACGTACCTGGCTATGACGCTGCACCGGTATGTTTCGTGTCCACGGGGGATTCCCATGAGTTGATCATCCGCATGATGGAGTATTTAGAGGAAGTCAGTGCGGCTAGTACAGAACTATTGGTGTCAAAGTTCCAGCACGTACTGGACCAGCTGGACGATCGGATTCCTATACCGGGTGTAGCGTTTAGTGACGATGAAGAGTCCGAGTCCGAGTCGGAGCCCGAGTCGCAGCCCGAGTCGCAGCCCCTGCAGTCGCAGGATGTGCCTTTACCGAAACCGTATGCGGAGAAATTGAAAGTGCGCTTCTTACAATATCTAGGCCAGTTACCGGTGCTAGGTTTCAATTCGGGACGCTATGATTTGAACATGGTGAAAGAATTTCTTTACCCCTACTTGGCCCAGTCGAATACCCTCAAGTCCGTGATCAAGAAGATCAATAATCATATGGCCCTCACTACCACATCACTGCATTTCCTGGATGTACGGAACTACTTAGCTCCTAATTGTAGCTATGATCAGTGGGTCAAGGCATATAACTATGCACAAACCAAAGGGAGGTTCCCTTACACGCATATATCAACGCTCGATCGTTTGCAGGAAACACAGTTGCCACCCCGGCACGCCTTCTTTGATGATTTGAAGCAAGTGGAATGTCCGGAAGACACGTACCGGGAACTACAGCAGGTATGGAACGATCAACATATGCACACCTTGCGAGATTTCCTGATATGGTATAATAACCTAGATGTGGTTCCTTTCCTGGAAGCGGCCGAGAAAATGGTGCAACTCTTTCGTCGCCAAATGCACGTCGATATCTTCAAGGAGTGCTTGAGTTTACCGGGTCCAACATCCAATATCCAATATCCAACATTACCCAACTATTTAAACCCCATCAACGGATACAACACAGCCATGGTTGGCGAAAGTTTAATAGTTCGATGATTCACGATCATATCACTTTAAATTACTTAGTGGGTTTAACTAACGCACCCAATAGTATACATAGCTTACGTACAGTTCTGTATGCGTTACCTCTGAGAGCTTTAAATCAAATAGCCAGAGATATACAATAATCTGCGTCTTCAGGAAATATAATACCATCAAAAATCAGTAAAGTATGTCAAGATATAGCGTATTTTCGGTTGTATCGTCCAGTGAACATAATCGAAACATCTCAAGATCGGCTTTTCTTGAAACTCAACAACTTGGATAAAGGACTGGACATCATTAATTTACCTCGAATCCCGAATGATCCAGAGGTACGCAACGCTGTACCAAACTATTTTAAGTTCACAGAACCTCCTTGCATTTCATATAAGTGTACTAAATCTATAGCCACCAAAATATTCAATTACTCTAATGCTGTCAAGGAGTTTGACTGGAACTTATACACGTCGGGAGGCTATAGTTGTGATTGTGAATCGTCGAACTTTATCTATTCACCATGCAAACATGTTATGACTGGTGACCTTG